>JAGDQP010000897.1:28633-82730 GCA_022664845.1 Lepisma saccharinum | reverse complement strand
TTTTTATGGTGACTCTGCCGTTGCGGAAACGGTTCAATCACCGTAAAAATGTTTTATGGTAACTCTGTCTTTGTAGAAACGGTTCAACCACCGTAAAAATGTTTTTTATGGTGATTACCGTTGCGGAAACGGTTCGATCACAGTAAAAAAAAACATTTTTACATAAAATCAACGGTGAAATCACTGTAAAATGTGTAGATGGTGACTTCACGTTGTTGAAACGGTTTAATCACCGAAAAATATTTTTTTACTTGATATTTCACTGTTTCCGCAACAGCAGAGTCATCAAAAAAATTTACGGTGATTTCACTGTTGATTTTATGGTGGTATAGGCCTAACTGACGCAAGTGCTGTCAGTCTTTTCGCTGTAAAACCGACGAAATTCTTTTACAGTGTTATCGAAAGTCGAGGCTAGGAGACCTGAATTTTTGTGTCCGATTCTTTCTCCGAAATACCCCCTCTCTAACGAATACTCTGTTGATTACAAGACAAGCACGTGTCCCTTTCGCCTTCCCGCTTTCGTACATCGAAAATATAAAATTTCACAGAGAGCTATTACTTGATCACTGACTTCCCAGGCAGAAGAAAAATAATTTGCTTGTTTGCAGAATCAAGTGATAAGCGTGTAATTTGTGTATTTGTCTTGTAGATACATTTCAAGGCTTTTTACCAGGGAAACTTAAGCAGTATACCGTTGCCATTAGTAATGGGTGTGTTTCAGTTAACAAAAAATGAACCTTGAAAATAGTTTTCTGCTTCCCGATATTGTACGTAAGAACGATGGCATAAAAATTCAAAGAGCAGACAGAAAGTCTGGGAATACTGATGATAAACATGAAGAAGATAAAGAAAAGGGAAAAGAGAATTGCTGAATCAAAGTGGGTGGCGGCACGTTGTGATGTCAAGGAAGGCTAAGATGAAGACGGTTAGACAGACAGATCGGTCTCTCGAGGTGCTTGAGCTGCCAGGAAAGTAGCTTCTCTTCAGTCGCGGCTTATTAGAGGAACGCTAATCTGTAAAATCGCTAGTTTAACACCACTTCATCAGATTTCCTCGTCTTTCGGTTTTTCTATACCCCAAAGAACTTCTTCTCTTCCAGCAAGGACAGGTAAGACATTTAATTAGATTAAATGATGGTTAAAGACTACCCCTCCCTCTATTCTCAGCCGTACCTTTTTTTGTCGCCTTTGGAGACGCTACTTATGAGAATTTGTTCCCGAAATACCTTATTTTTTTTTGTTATTGTTTCTTTCAAGACTTGCTTTGAGAGTGGGATGCTCTGTACAAGGGCGATATACCTCCCCAAATGAAGGTAGTCTTCGGACATTAGCCTCTTCACCCAACGTTCGTCCATCAATGTCCAACTCTAGAGTTCCCTCTCAAAAGACGCCGCTTCTCATCAGCTCCACTGGGTGTACAGCCCCGCACCTTTCGCGGCAGTATTTTTTTATTTCTCTTTTTTTTCGTCTCTTTGACTTCCAACAGGTGCGGGGAGGTTCCCACTCGCGACAGTGTTGCCAACTATATTTTTCAAAAACAGCATTGTTTTCATTCCAACTACTGTTGTTTTTTCTTTTTCAATTTCTTTTCTATGAATGAAGCAGAAAAACAGTCAGTGAGTGTTTTGCCGATAACGGCAGGGCCTTGAAGGTATGTTTAACCTTCTGCGCTTTCCTTTTGGTTCTAGCGTGCCATTTATCTTTTTTAATTACTGTCAAGAAATTTGATACGCCTTCTTCCTCTTCCTCTTTCCCCTTCAACGTTATCTTCTGCTGCATTCTTCAGTACGCAATGCCTGAGCAATGTCCTAAGCAGTTTCTCTTCTTGATTACCTTAAGTTCAGCATAAAGCAAGGTCTTGACTGGAAGATGGCAACTCTACCTCCGTATATGTTTATTTTTTTCATTGCACGAAATTGCATTGCTGTTCCTTCAAATTGAAGTTTGAAGAGTTCAACCATTCAGGGAAGAAAGTTCAAAACTATTTCAAGAGTTTCATCCGATTAAATTTTTCATTTTCGTTTCTTGTTTATTGTTGAAATCGCTTGATTGTTGAAGTGAATATCCAAATCTATAGCAGAGCTGAAACCGGGTCACTTACGGTGACCCGGTCCAAAACTTAACTGGATTGAGCCGGTGACCCGAATGACTCGGTCTGAGAACTAAAATAAACTAGGAATTTTCGGCGCTGTATTTTTTGTAACCCCTCCAGTTCCTGTCACACATGAAAGAGACACTATTCAAACTCAAGGAAATAATGAAAAACTCTGCTGTGCCCCCCGGGTTACCTGGTTGAAATCGGGTCACCGGGTCCAAAACTTGACCCGAATGACCCGTTTCAACTCTGATCTATAATGAAATTCCTTCAACAATGAACAAAAAATAAAAATAAAAAATGTAATAAACTTTCTTGTCTGATAGTTTGAACTCACTAGGCTTGAATTTGTAGGAGCAGCATTGAAATTTCGTGCAACGATAAAAAAATACATTAGATATATACGGAGGTAGTGCTGCCATCTTTTGTTGCTTTACATTAAACTTAAGAATTGTTCGTGTTTCGCCTACTTTCTGTATCTAGCTGATTTTTTTTTTTTTTTTTTTTTTTCCTGTTTGTCTATAATTCGAAAGTTCTTTTGTCCCTCGTTCATAGAGTCCATGTTTCGGCTTCATACGATAATATATACCCTACACAAAACATTTAATCGATCTTTTCTCAAACACTTTGATCGTCTGTTTCGAGACTTCACGGGGCTTTAGAAATCTAATTTCCCAATTTCTTGATTCCCCATACAGTTTTTTTTTTCGGTGATCCCATTAGAGAAATACTTCTTTTCTTTGGTCAAATATATCATAATCAACCCCATTACTTATATTTTACTTTGCTTTAAGGATAAGTTGACATTAACTAATTTAACTTAATTGTTTTTGACGAAAAAAAGAGCTTATTTTTAACATTTTCATAGAGTTTATTATTCCAACAGGAAGAAGTTAAGAATTGAAAAGTAAAAACCACAAATTTTTAGTTGTTGCTATTTTTTTTTTAAATTGTCTGTAAGTTACGCGCATCTGACTACGAATCGGGCGGGCCCGGGTTCAAATTCCGGCCAAAACGCTGGAGACTTTTCTCGCAGTGTTCCCATGCCTGGCGCTCCGAGGTCCACTCAGCCTCCTAGCAAATTGAGTACCAGAGTGTCCTTGGTACTCCTGGGCACCTTGGAAAGGTAAAGGCGGTCGAGCGTAGGACTTACCACCCCACCCCACTTCGTACCGTAGGTCAAGAAAATGTGGGGCGCTACCTCCGCATCCCCCATGTGCCGTTCATGGCGCCTGCGTATCGCACAGGCGATAGCTTTACCTTTTATTTTAATAAGTTACTAAACGAAAAGATTGTGTCACTAAATTAGAGGCGTATATCCATTGAAGTAATCTTCCTCACAAGGCTTTTATTTCTGTATGGATACATCGATTTGCAACTGTGAGAATTCATAATGGTTATGGCAATAATACATTACTTGAATAGTGACGATATACTCACTTAAGTTCCATTCTTTGGAAGGTAGATAAAAATGAAGTGACAGGAGACTCAAAAGAAGAAGAAGAGAATGGGGATCAAACGAATTGGAAACGGAATTTCTAATGCTGCATGAATTCTTGTGTCTGATTCGTTATGCGAATCACCCTTCCCATTAGATTTCACTAAAATTATATTCTTTGATAAGTATAAAATGTATAACAACTATTGTATGTATTTTTAGCAGAGTTAAAATTAAGTGCAGTGTGAGAGAAAATGAAGACCATATTTTCTTCATGCATGATAGTTTGTTAAAAAGTCTTTTCAAAGAGCAAAATAGATGGCCCTATTATTTCAATTTGCTTAGAAATGGACAAAGCATGTTCTTCTCCTGTGGTCTTCAAATATGATCGTTCTTTTGTATGGCAATTCAAACTTGTGACAATTCCGACCAAGATAAAACCTGGTATCGACCTGCGAAAATTCCGACCAAGGTAAAAATACTGGTTCCGACCGTCAACATTTCGATCATTTTCTTTCCAAAGTTAACAGGCGCTAGACAGTGTTTAAATTTCGCAAGTATTTGTATACATATATTTTTTTTGACAATAGTATATTTCTATAAATGTGTTAGGAGACATATCACATATACCCAGTTTTTTTTTTTTTTTGTTTTTTTCTTCAGAAAAATATCCGTCATTATGAACTCTAGACACTTTTACAAGGTTTATTATTTTCCAGATTGCCGACTTCATCAATACTCGTACAGTACATTGGTTTGCCTCCTTGAAGTGGAAGAAGCCAATGATGTTAACGCGAGGTTTTTAACGGCAGAATCTGAAACTTATGTCAATTACTAAATCTGAAAAGACATTATTTCCTGAAAGAATAACAGAGAACAGTAATATTGCGTCTTTGTTCTAATGTGTGAATATTAAAGTTCTTTATGATAATGCTGTAATTCTCATACGTAGAGTTGATCCGAGTTCCCTTATTGGTCTGGAATTTAAGAAAATTTGATTGTATTTACTCTAATTGGCATTATTTTTTTCGGTTGACGTGGGTTCAAAATAGGAGAAGAATACCCCTAACTTCCGGCGAAAAGAAGATTAGTATATTTTTAAAATATTGAAAAATAGTTAAATTATTTCGCCGTCTAATTATCAATTTCAGTAATTTCACATCAAGATCTTAACTGAACTGTTTTAAGAAGTGACAAGTGAGTAAAAGACAAACAAAAGATGATTTTACATATAAAAACACATCATCATTGATGAACTTTGCATAATGGATAACTTATCAAAAGCTGCGTATGATAAACTGGACTACCAATACAGCAGTAGCATTTATACATAGAAATGAAGTAAATGTAGTCAACTAATTTATATAGCCTGCAATTCTAAACAGAATCAGTAACCAAAATTATAAGGGTCACATTTGTAAAGTTATTTTGAACTAAAAAAAACAGTCTGTGAATCTTCTATTTCTCGCATCATGAATTATTTTCAGCTTGAGACTTTCATGCAAAAAATTGTTATTTGTTAAAAGATCACTAGATGGGTTAGCCTGTTTATGTATTATAAGGTCAATCTTCGCGTTTACGTATCACTACTTTAAACTCATTTTATATCGATTATTTGCCACTTAGTAATTTAGTTGTTTGACAAACCGTTCTCGCGAAACTCTCGTGAGAATAGTTTGCTTTAACAGATAAATATGGAAATTGCTGCTGTACTATTTCTATCGTCTCCATGCATAGTTGGCTATGACTTTCCCTCCTCAGTGTTTTTACTTATTTCTTAGTAATTGGGCAAGATTGAAGATTTGCGGACTCACCTAGAAACACCCGGAGAACGTGTGATCCTTATGTATTTTGACGTCCTGAGTCGATTTATGGCACTCTCAACCGGCCCAAGTGCACCGTTCCCGAGATATGGCACCCACGTCGCAAATATTACTTTTTCGGACTCACCTAGAAACACCCGGAAAACGTGTGTTCCTTATGTATTTTGACCTTCTGAGTCGATTTATGGCATTATCAACCGGCGCGAGCGAATCGTTTCCGAGATATGACACAAACTTCGCTTCCTCTTCGTCAGTGCGTTATTTTCACTAGTACCTGATTTATAGTCTACTTTTACCTTAAAGTAAGTAAACACTCTCTTGTAGTACATACATTAAACAATGTGTTTACTTAGCAAAGTACTCATGTACTCTATGAACATACAGGGTTACCGTAGCAGAAATGAACCATGCGTCAGTAGTTTTCCGATAAGGGAAACAAATTGTAATAATAGAGTTTATTTCGGGTACAGTAGTAAACAAAGTACGTTTTATACCTCGGTAAGGTTAAATAGTGGAGTCCCTCAACTCTGTGCAATCAGCACATGAACTGCCCTAATCATATAAAATATGTAAAGTCTTATGTTACAATTTACATCAGTACATATTGTACATTTCACCTCATCGGAAATGAGGTGAAATGTACAATATTTTTTTTATTTTTTTTTTACTTTCTTTATTTGAGCCTTATATATGGAGAACAGTAGACTACACTCAGAAAATTCTGCCGAGAGTGAAAGTATCCCCTTCAGTATGTCTTCTTGAATATTACTTGTGCATAAACTGTAAAGATTCAGAAATTTACTAGTGTAATAATGGTTAATTATAACTCTTGTGTCCTTTTAAAAAATTATTTTCGTGCTGTTAGATAAACGGGTTTCTACACCCTAACAGCATTTCTGTTAGGATACGAACATCAACGTATGTAATAAATTCATGTTTTTATACAGTAAACTATAGAAACTTGGATTTACATAGCAAATAAACTAAGTTCGAGGGCTTTAAACTAACGAGAAAGACCGATCAATACAGAATACAGTTCAAGTTTAAGTTGATCTAAGATTACCGCTGAACGTACTTGATGCATCACAATTTCCTGTTCAACGTACGTTGATCTGGGATGAAAAAGATGATCTTCGTTGGTGCACATTACTGCTAGTGAATGGGCTAAATTAGCACTAAAGTAAACACACGAATTTCAATTTTGTTAGCACGTGTTGATTATGCACAATGTGCTTTCAGTAGGTGCTGATACAACACGAATATCAAGTGTTAATTTTAGTACCTTCAATATTTATTCCCAACGGAATGCACAACTACTTGATCAGTGAAGACTATAAAATCTTATGAATGTTACTTTTCTAGTGCGTTACCACTTGGTACTGACCACTAGTTGGAATTGAAAGTATCAGTATATTTAAGGAATTTTTAATATTATTATTCCCAAATAACCTTTAAGAATTAATATCTGCAACAAACAAAAGCATTTCTTATATAACCATTACTACATTAAATATGATTTATTATTATTAAGTTTCTTCTTCAATATCAGTCGCAACACAGCACAAAACGCGCAAAAAATGCAGAATACCACACATGAACACGTTGATAATCAATACCGTTCTTCGTATCCTACTGTAAAATCTTTCTAGATATTGAGCCGGTTGAGAATGCCATAAATCGACTCAGAAGGTCAAAATACATAAGGAATACACGTTTTCCGGGTGTTTCTAGGTGAGTCCGAAAAAGTAATATTTGCGACGTGGGTGCCATATCTCGGGAATGGTGCACTTGCGTCGGTTGAGAGTGCCATAAATCGACTCAGGAGGTCAAAATACATAAGGATCACACGTTTTCCGGGTGTTTCTAGGTGAGTCCGCAAATCTTCAACCTTACCGTTTTATAATCACTGAAGATAAAGTAATTTGTTGCATAGATTTTAGATAACGTAATTAGAATATTTAATTATCAAATACAGCAAATCATGTTTTGAAATGTCATGCTTTTGTGGGTCGCAGGCTCCAAGACATGGTAAAGGGGGGTCGCAGAATGAAAAAGCTTTAGAAACGCTGGGTTAGAGAAAAGAATTAACCCCTACTCGAGATCTACCAATAAACATATAAAATGCCTAGTAATCGTCGCTAAGTGGCATGAAAGGGCAAATATCCGTCTGATTACTTTTCCGTAATTGTCCTGAAGGCGAACACGATGACAATGTAGTGAAAATTAACATGAATTCTTTAAACATAGGAAGCTAGCCAAATGCAAAGGACCTATCATTTTTTAACTTCTTTCATGACCTTTAGGCATCTATGCCTCAGGCCGGTAAAGAGGTGGGAATAGGATGCAGGAACTAAGTTGGTCAGGGTCGCCTTGCGAAGATATCATCCCGGCATTTGCTTCGTATGGAAGATAAAAAAAACTTTAGCCTGGATGGCCGGCTACTGGGATCGAACACAGGAGCTCCCGAGCAACATTCTACCAACTGGCAACTGACCTGCAGCTGCTCGGTCCTGCCAGTTTTATATTCAACAGATTTAGAAGGGGCAAGGTCGATGATGACAAATCTGAAATCAGTTTCTCTCTACCTGCTTTCATTGGTGTATTAAGGGCAGAGGTGGTCAACCTCCGTAGGTCGGTCCTCCGGAGATTAGACATCACCCTCCAACCTGGACGGTGAGGTCGAGTAGAGGTCAATATCGAACTCCAGGCTGGAGGAGAGGTCAAGTGAAGGTCGATGAAGAACTCTATGCTGGAGGGCGAGGTTGAGGGAGATCAGGTCAAAATGGACTTACAGAAAAGCGTTAGAAAGAGAGAAACGAGTACAGAGAGCTGGGGACGCCTAATGTTTTTCTTATCATTTAAAGAGGAAGTAAAGGCCGCTGTCATCTAGGTCCGCTGTTTTTCAGGGTTTTCCCTCAGCCATACCAGACAAATGCTAAGATGGTAGTCTGAGATGATCAACCTCCGTAGGTCGGCCCTCCGGAGGTTAGACGGTTAGACCTCACCTTCTAATCTGTTGAGTGAGGTCGATGGTGAATCCAGGCTGGAGGGTGAGGTCGAGTGGAAGTGGAGGACTAAATCAGAACTGGATTGGAAGTCAGTGGTAATCTCCGTGCTGGAAAATGAGTTCGATTGGAGCTCGAGGGCGAACTGCGAGCTGGAGGGGAAGTCGAGGGCGAAACTCGAGGGAGGTCAGGTCAAAATGGAGATCTATGGTGAAGAGGGAAAGCTTAGAGTGGATTGAGTGAAGATGTCCATTGGGACAAGATGCCTACAGTAGTGTAATTCCGTTACTATGATCCTAGATGGAAAACTTTGTGGTGTGTACGAACTAGTCAGTATGCTTTCTAGAAGGCTGTAGTGAATGTCTCGTAGTCTGTCACGTGGAAACGAAGCAGGTCCTTTGAAAATCAAAAATATCTTTTCTTTTTAGCCCAAAAATAATTTTCTCTAGTAAACAGTTAAGGATCGAGATAAATTCCATGTTTCACAAGGAAGCTGTGTGTGTGGCGCGAAACAGGTGAAGTGGCGTCTTAGCCCGAAGGTTGAGGATAGATGCCCACTACCTAAATACATTGTATCAAATAAGACTATTTTCATTGTTCTCTGGTTAGACACAATACCTTTAAACAATTCTTCTTGAATAGAATGCAGTCCTACACGGACACTTGTAAATGGTAGTCTGCGTATATATTAAATAAAATTTGAATGTCATTTATGGCCTTTAAGTAATTATGGCGCAGTTCGGAATGCGGGTGGGCTGAGGATGTGTGAAAGAAGTCAGCCAGGGCATAGTTTTGAAGGCACCATCGCAGCATTAACCTTGTGTAACTAAGGATAAACCTGGATAAACCTCACTTAGGGTGGATACAGCGGGGATCGAACCCAGGAGGCCAGGACCGACGCTAACGCTTTACTAATTGAGCTACGGCTGCTCAGCAGATGTTCAATAGAATGTATGCTATACATTAAACACTTATTTTCTTATTTCACACGAAACTTAAAGTTATTTCTGCATTAAATTGGTGTATGTTTCATTATCACATAAGTTAAATAAATCTGCGTTTTCAAGCAGACCACGCGTCCTCAACGTGGACATTGTAACAAATATTTTCTTAAGTGGTGGGAATTCATCCATAGTTGCTCATGAATTTTAGTCGTACTATAGATAATGTGTACATAAAGTTTCACATTTTAATTTCACTATTAATGTCATATACCTTCGTCATAATGTATTAGACATCTTTCCCCAAATGAGCGGGCATCTTACATTGCTGTGTTGGGTAATATGACTATTTTGATGTGCCAGTTTAAAGGCCCATATATCTGTTGTGTATAGATCTATCTTGATGTTCTTTCGTCAGAAAGAGAATGAATGTTCAAAATATATTTGAGCAAAATTTTGCTTTTTTTGTTTCTTTTAATGACTCCACAATGGCTCCTAGACCAAAATGTGTGGCGTCTTCCCTTAATCGACTATAAAATGGGAAAAGTAGCCAAATTAATAGGATCTTGCCAGTTTCAGAATTACTAGACCCAAAACGGCAATCGAAGTCGCAAAACTTAAATCTGAAATAAGTTTTTTCTCTACTTGTCTTGGCAAGGCGCTAGCCTACGCGGCACATGAACGGACAGTCGAACAAGAGGAAATAATTTGGATCCGTTATAACCACGAAAAACAGGGTGAACGGATAAATTCAGCTCCTTTTACGTAAGGATGGCACTACTGATCCCACCTGAAGATCGCAAACAGCAGGGTCCTTTTTTAAAGCACCTTTTCTTCCCACCCGCAATCCCTCTACCAACGCCTGCTTCTATGATGAATGAGAAATTATTTATGCAATAAGATTTTTATTTTTTGGGTGCTAACGTGTCACAAGGTTCAAAGCCCCCCCACCAGAGGCCCCTACCTGTGACAACAAGGTTCTGCCCGCGGAGACTTATTCCTAAAATGCCTTCTTTAAAACCTCATTACCAGAAGAAAAAAAAGGACCCTTTGCGACAAAAAGTGAGAACTCTTTTTTTTTTCCCGCTGAGGTATGGATGGACTTCAGTCGGTTGGAGAGGGACCGGATCAACATTATAAAAAAAGGCTCTAAATTCGTTTTCCAAGAATGCTTCGTTCTTGTTTCTCCAGATCAACATTCCAAGAATATTTTGATTACACTTTTCTCTAGCGTCAAGGTGACTTGAACTCTTTATTTAAATTATTCTTTCTGGACTGGACAGTGGACACTAACGTGTTCAGAAGTGTGAAGTTAATTCCGGAATTCGGAACTTCATTCATTCCGAAATTATCCGGAATTTCGAACATCCAAACTTCCAATTTTCCAAAATTTTTGATTATTCCAAATTCCTGTTTTTCCAAAATTTCGACATTTAACAACGTGAAATCAACGTCTTTTAATCTGTACTACGAAGTACGAATCCCGGCCATGACACTGGAAACTTTTCTTCAGTGCTCCCATGCCTGTCACTCAGCCTCCTATCAAATTGAGTGCCAGAGAGTGTCCTTGGTATTTCTGGGCATCTTAGGAGGTAAAGGCGGTCGAGCGTAGGACTACCACGTCACCTCACTTTGTGCCTAGATCGAGAATATATGGAGAGTTACCTCCATATACCTAATGCGCATTTTACGGGGATTCTTTCTACTTAAAAACAAATTCTGTCGTTATAGCCTAGATATCCGAAACATATAGCCTAGACATCCTGTCGAATAAATCATATTTTCATAATCTTTATAGCAGCTCAAGACTTTAGACCATTTTACATTGTCTGTTGAATAAGGAAGGGGAAGACAACAGTCAGCGTTTTTATTTAAGGAACTTTTCCCGTACTTCTCTAGTGAAACGAAGGGATAACTTCAGTCAGGATAGTCGCTGGCAAGACCTACATATTCACTTCGGCAAGAAAAATTTATTATGAACTCAAATTATTGGAATTTCCAGTGGTTAAGACATTTTCAGCCTATTTTGGCTGTTCAGCTATTTGCAAAGAATCCTAAATTTTATCATAAATTATAATTCACTTACTTATATAATGAATTTTAATTGAAACTGGCGAACGATTAAGAAAACTTGTTTTAAGTCAGGTTATAGAATGTACACTGGAAACTCAAGATACAACACTATAAATATTTGCAACGGCTGGATTGTTTAAGTATCTGGTGAAATGAACGCATATGATACATTAATAGTCTATGCTATTTTCAAGTATACAGAGCGTTTAAAAAGTATAAGTTACAAATTAAGGGGCAGTACTTTAGACCGGAACAAGAGATAGAATTCCTTTGAAGAAATGTAGTGACATTCGTATTTTCGTAGCTAGAGGTACTCCAATGTAGAGAGGCATTGTTACGAGTACAAGTGACATAATATGGACAAAATATAGGGCGTATCACCTTAGCAAATCACAATCGAAATTGTACTCAGCAAAGACAATGAATGAACTTGACAATAATTGATTAATTTGTCATTAATGTCCTAAACGAGGTGGAGTTTCTAAGGACGCGATCTACAATTTTTTGGTATAAAGTAGGCTCCGAACCACCCCGTTCAATAGCCCCCAGACGGGAATTGAATCCGTGACCACGCGAACAGAAAGTTTGGCCGCTAACCTCTCGTCTACCTCGAGGTCAACTTACAATGAAATTGTTGCGAAAGAAATAGCTTGTATACTAGGGTCCCTAAAATTGATTAATTAAAAATGGTAGATCAAAATCAAAATCAAAATTGGGATAAACTAATTAAATACAAAAAAATCAATTTTGCAACAATGTTTGAGTAATAATGAAAAAGCATTTATGTAAAGCAACTAGCAAATTTATGTCCCCTACCGCATCATACTACACTCCATACGCTATATCTTGTGTCTATCTGACAGCAACATTGGAGACCATCTTCTCTATTTGATTTATAAATCAAAGTTCCGTTTTTTTTATTTCCAGACTGTTTAGCTAGGAAACCTCTTCATTTTGCTATCTTTACGCTGACTTTATTTTCTATTGTTTCTTGAAGGAGGTTTTATTGTTAATTCCTCATAGAACAACTAGTCACAGATAGTCCAGATTTCTTCCTACAAATCATTTTAAAACTTCCTTCTGTGTTTTTGTCTTTCGATATTCTTCGAAATAGCAAATCATATCAGTTCATGATGTTTTTAATATTCTAAATCTAATAGTTCCACATTTTAAGATTTAAAAATAGTTTTGCTCTATTCTCTTCTACGACGTTGCTTTCGGTTTATTTCTTTTTCCTAAAGGTTCTATGCTCCACTTCAATACATTAGTATTGGGCACATGTAGTATGCAAACAGGATCCTTTGTTTGAAGTTTAATTTCTAGTCAGAATGGAAGTTATTTCATTGTTCTATAAAAATGGTCTTACAATTTCACTCTTAAAATTATTTTCTGTAGAGTTGCCCCAGTATTCATTTGTTCGAAGATATTTACATTTATTTAAATATGTTTTATTTTGTTGCCATCTATAGGCTTATTTTGCTATTGCTTTTAGTTGCCGCGCAGTGTTTAAAAAGTATGTAAAATTGGCGCGCCACAACCACCAATCTTTAGATTTAGCCACTTGGTGGCCAATTTTGTTTCACTTTTTATTTTATTTACATGGTAATTCATCTAGTTCTTGGCTAATTTTAATATAATGGTGAATGTAATTTATGTTTAACGTCAATAAAAGCAATGTAGTATGAGGCCACCAGTAATTACAAATTGCCACAGTAAAATTTTTTTGAGAATTTTTTAAACACTGGTCCCGCGATACCATACCTAATAAAAGGGACATTAATATCCCGCTTTTTCAGTCCGTCCGCGTTCAAAAAATAAAACTTAACAGAGAGGTGGTTCACGTGTCATTGGAAGGGTCTTGTATGGAGACTAGCTCAGAGCCGCCGGAACTGTCTTGATTGGTACAGTGCGTTAGTGTTATCAAAACATTTTTTTAAAATCAATTTTTCATATTGTTTCCATTACGGTAGACCCATCTACACCAAAATTGGCATAAACATTATTCGAAACAATAGGAAAATACTGTGCATTTCCCCGTCTCCAAGCACCCGAGTTGTGAGTGTTGCCAACTTATTATTTTTAAAAAATTGGTTCCATACCATTTGGCGCACCCCATTAAACTTGAAACAAACATTATTCGAAGCAATAAAAAAAATGCCGTAGGTGTTCTTGTCCCTAAGCACCTCAGTTGTCAATGCGGCCAACCTATTTTTAATGAATGTTTTATGTGTCTGAGATGCTGTAAAGAGACTTTCGGAATCTTTGCGATTGTTAATAGAATTCAGGGCTCATTTGTTTCTTCAACAATATTCTATACACGTGAGATTCTCAATTGGTGTGCTGCTAGGACTGACCAGGGAAGAAGGGGACGCGATTTGAAAAAGATTTTTTTCGACAATCTATTCATGTGACGTCACAAAAAGTGGAAGCGATTCTGGTGACTAGCAACAACACCTCACGGAGAATTCTTAGAGTACTCTCCTTGAAGACTACAAATTCTCTAAAGCTTCCAGTGACTGGTGAGTTGCTAAACCAAAAAGGTTGAGAATCACACATCTAAATCTTCATCACGTTAAGATACGATCTATATGGAGCCCAATACTATCCACATGTATATATATTTTTTAATAAGATCGTATAAATCTTAAGTAACAGAGATGATCTAGAGTAAGAACTAAAGATAAATCTATCTCATAAAATAGTATGATATGTTAAGAGCTATGCAAATTACTACCATCAATTTACGCAGTGTAATAATCATGTAATTCCGGGGAGAAAATCGCCTGTAGAGTCACACATTTGACGTCGAACCCCCACACCCAAATATATTCTTCCTTTCCTTTTTTTTTAAGCCGACTTCCGAAAACGCCTCCCTGTATAAGAAGTATGAATTTACTTGACTTGAAGAATTACTTCAAAAAAAAAGGACGTGACTTCGCAATGGAAGCCGCCGCGTTGACTGGTTATAGCAGAGGTCACTTTCTTCTTCTGTCAGTTAACTTGATGGCGTCTTGCCGTGTGTTCCACACATGGTGGAGAACTAGTAAACCCTTTTTTGACAGCTGATTTGTGAAGGGCGTCGTCACTTCTTCATGTGACCATGATCAATGCCGACGAACACAGTAAGTGATTGAGTAAATTAAAAAAAACAACTCACGTATAGTCCATGCTCTTATAAAGAAAGATCGCAATGCTTATTTTATACAAACGCATTCATTTTTACTCAGTAGTGGCAGAAACTTACGAAAAATAAACCATTGGAAAGCCTGGCTGAAATAATGAGATAGGGAACTCTTGTGCAGGGATTAGACTTAGGAAAGGAGACATTTAAATTCCATGGTAGTCAGTGCTACGGGTGAAACTTGTACCGTGATACATACAGATAACACAGGGAGATTGAGAAGTAATGGTAAAAAATGAAGGTGTACGTTTTTTTTTATTTCCTTGCATCTACGTATCGGCATCCATAAGCAATAGCGGCTCCACCATGCATGTATCTCAGGAACGGTTCATTTGCAGCCCCATGCTAAGACTTTCATTTTGTTTCTACTACTGTGTGTATAGATTTCGCTACTTAATTCTTTACCATTACTTCTGAGTCACTCTGTATAATAAAGTTGCAGAAATATTTTCGCAATAACTTACTTATAATACAATTGACCATCGCGAAATACGTTTAAGGAACAATTAAAACAACTACACCGCAAAATTTCTTTAAAAAAATAATTATGTCAGATAACCGATTATTTACATTTTCAAGCATAAGCTTCATGATTCATATAGTCTCCGTCTGATAAGTAATTTCCATGCATAATTTTAAATATGAATTAAAAATTATAAGTGCCAACTGATACAATGTCTGGAGATGATTCAGTTCTAGTAAGTACGTTTTATACATGTATATAAAACAATAGTTTAAACAAATTACTTCCTCAAGTAATTCGAAGTAGAATACTTTAAGAATAGTTGAATTGCCTTTCTGAATAAACAAAATTTTAAACACAGAGTGATCTATAACAGTGAAATGAACGGTAGACTAGATTTAACCTTTATTTGAAAGGAAGAAACATGCAGAAACTAGTAATTGGAACTTACCAAGAATGCCATCTATTGAGTGATTCTTTCGTGGATCGGATTCGTCTCTTCGTCCACCTCTAAGTAGCCTGCTGATAGAACTGACAGAAGGAGCACTATTCTTGTCACATATCCCATCCTAAAAGCAAACAGAAAAACATTTATTTAATTGTTAGCAATTAAACCTTCTGATAACTTTCTATATACGACAAAATACTACAATATGGCCTTTAGGTATCTTTCTCTTAGGCCGAGATTGGATGGAAGATAGGATGGGAAAAGATAGCAGTCCTGGCCTTACTTAAGCTACTATCCCGACATTTGCCTAGGTGAAACTGAAGAAAATTCTGGAAAATCACGGTTAGCCTAGGCGCGCACTGGTGATTAAACAATTGAGAGATAAAAACATCACTTGGTTAAAAAAAATCACTAACATTTGTAGGGCGCGCGCACTCGGAAGATTTTAGTTCCTCAGCATCGAAATGGATTTCAAACAAATGGTTGCGTGTTGTGCTCTGATTTTCTATATATATATATAAAAAAACTTCGTAAACTTTGTATTTTGGGCCATTTTTAGTAACTAATGACTTCGATCTACTAGATGTGAAATCTCTCAAATCTACAAACATCCATGCTTCAGCCGGGATTCGAACCCAGAGCCTTGAAGATGCTGGCTTGACGCCTGAGATGACTCGGCTCCTCAGCCGGCTGCTCTTAATTTAAGATGAAGGAGAAAAAGCGAAAAGTCACTGGGTTCATCCAAATTCAAACCAGAGACTTTTAGAGGGGCAATGTTACAAACTCGTTGCGTCTTTGAATTTATTTACACCCTTTTGGCATCTTTATTTCGGGTCGGGATAGGGTAGGTAGAGGATGGAGAAGGTATCAGCCAGTATCTTAGTTAAGGTACCATCCCCAGCATTTGGCTGGTGAAAGCGAGGGAAACCCTGGAAAACTGGTTAAGATGGTCGGCCGTGGAGTTCGAACCTGCGTGCCTACCCATTACTAATCCGATACCGCCAGGACCACGGAGCCTGGACTTTGCATCTTTGAGGGAAGATAAAAAGAAGTTCTTCAATCATTTCAGGATAGATAAGCAAGGATAGAAAGATTTTATAACATGTTATTCGCTCTTGGTCATATCGTACCAAAATACTACTTTCCGACTGGCTGCATACCACCACAAGAGAGATTTGGTTGTAACATTATAACGCTAGTATAGTCAGGACAAGGTCTTCAGTAATTTTCTCCTGGGTAAAACTTTTGGTAAACTCTATTTCTATATGGTCCAGACTAGTAACTTTGGACTTGGGCCCGTCACGATTTGCCTTTAGCTGTTAAAATCCACAACCCATACCCCTTCCGGGACTCGAACCCGGGACCTTCGAGTCGATGGCCTACCGCCGCAGACCGCTCGGCCACCCCTGGCCGGCATTTTCTCCTGGGTTCCCGATTGATGGCAATATCGCAATAAAAAAAAATCTTAGTCGATACTTAATCGACTATGAGTACGACAGAACAGTAAGACCGAGTGGCCGTAGCTCAGTTGGTAGAACGTTACATTCGGGATACCAGCGGCCGACCATCCCGACTAAGGTTTTCCTCAGTCACCACTCAAATTCCTGGATGATACCTTCAACTTAGGCCCTATCTTCGACTCCTACCTTTCCCCGACTTAAGCCATAGATGCCTAAAGGGCATTATTTATTTACTTATTAACAAGAACCCAGATACAGCACTAATGACCATTTTACACTGAGTTATCAAACAATAAAGATAAACCATCAATACAAGATAAAAAAACAAAACCATTACCTCAACTTAAATTAAATATCGATACTAGTTTTTTCATATAATGGTTATAAGGTAGAGCAAAATCAGGATGACTTGAAACTCGGTTATACTCAGATGACAACCTGTAAATTAGGGAACTCTGTACAATAGCAAGCCTGGGTGTTCGCAAAGCAAAAATGTCATTACTGCGAATGGATTTTACAGGAGCTCTAAAAAAACAACTCTTGAAGAATATCGACGAATGCCCATTTATAATTTTATTCATGTATTTAAAGTCATACAAATATATACCTGCTAAAGGAGGTTTAATATAAGGACTTCTAAGAGCTTTTGTTTTCTGAAATTCGGTGTGGATGAGACACGACAGCGAGCGATCGCCAAGAAAACGTTCAAAACTCGATTAACCTTGGACAGACAGCACTGTGGAAGACGCCATACCCAAGAGCAATGTTCAAGGTGCGGAGAATAAACCAAGTGCTGTAGGACCCTTCAAATCAACGAATCTATTAAGTAATCCTAGAGGTTTCTTGGCTTTTTTACGAGACATTGTAACATGATCTTCAAAAGTCAGCTTTGAGTCGATCAAAACACCGAGATCTTTATGTGATGAAACTTTGGCAAGAGGAATTGTTTTAAGATGATACGAACTTTGAAGAGGACGTTTTTATAAGACTAATTGTGAGGGTAGTACATTTAACAGTGTAAATTTTGAGCTGCCATTTAACGCACCATGAAGAGAAAACTACAATATCCGACTCCAGTTGCGTTACATCATCAAGAGCTTTAATTTCTCTAAAATAGTTTACAGTCCTCGACATACATAAGAATGTTGCTTAAAGATTCAGGGTAGTGGTCCCTAAAGTCGTCTATGAACAGAACAAAAAGTAAGGGTCCGAGGACGGAACCCTGTGGTACTCTCTATGTAATAGAACACCACTGAGAAGCAGCGCCAGAGAGAACAACAACTTGATGGTTGTCATCTAGATAATCTTTAATTAACGATAAGAATTGACAGTAAATGTTAAACCTGTGAGAGGATTTATGTAACATATGAGCATGACTAATCGAATCAAAAGCTTTTGTGAGATCAAAGTACATCATATCAAGTTGTGTATTATTAGACAGGTGTGTGACTGGAGAATAGACAGATTGGTTAGGCAGGAACTGTCAGGAAGAAATCCATGCTGAGCAGGATGGATGTACAGAAAAGTGAATTTTAATAGAACTGAAATAGAACAATAAGATAGTACGTTTATTGATTACTCCGTATATTTTTGGGAACATAATACTTCGCTGGTTTTCGTAAATTGCAACTAGTGCAGGGTATACATATAATGCAAGACATTCAGAGAATAGTTTTAATATTGTAGCAAACCCGGTGTGACCCATAGACACCAAAAGACAATAAATAAATTCAAATTCGTATTAAACCGTGGAGAGCCCGGGAAAAAGGCTTCGGGTTCCGGATCCTGACCGGAGTCCGTCATTTGACGACCCTTGCATTAGGATATTGCTGACTTGACAAATATTTACTTCAGGAAATAATTTTGAGAGACTTTTACACTGATAAAATATAACTCTGAAGTTGTAACCGAAAATAATATTTCTTGAACTTAATAAACTTCCCGTAATAATATGTTTGAAGGCAAAATATAAATTTCTTATTTCAAAATATCACTTTCGTGTTTCTGCATTTTGTGTATTTACTTTCTGATCTTTTTTTTACTTCAAATATAAATAATTCAACAATGAACGATTACATACTTTCGTTGCAAAACACACTACTGCTTACTGTGTTATTACTTCTTTCTGAGGGTACAAGCCAGAGCCACCGAATTCAGTTGTTAGTGCGCGCGGAGAAGTTTAAATACATGTGTTGTATTTTCTGAAAGTGATGGTTTAATCACCTCTAAAATAGAGCATGTTTATTTATTTATTTTTTATCACGGTGATTTTAAAATTGCCACTGCGCGCGCTGTTATACAGAAGCGCGTGTTTCAATTTCGCAAATAAAAAATCACCCAGATAAAGTTGCTAGTGCGTGCTTAGACTTAGGAAGGTCAGTCGCTGGCTTATTGGATATAGAAAAAAAGACAGAAGCATTATCACATTATGATGAACCTGACCATCAGTGTATACAAGTTCTGACGTATCGTATAAAATGGATATGATTACAATAAAAAGCGAATGTTTTCTACTATCAATCTTCTCAGATTATCAACTAGATTAAATATAATTCATAGTAAAACGCTTCAAGAGCGCACATTGCCTTCTTCCCGTTCATTTTGGCCATGGAAACAAAGTATGTTTTCGAAATATTGATGGTCCTGAACAGGAGCAAAGTTAGTCGGAGAGATGGCGCTGCCGAGTACTGACGTGTCAACCACTGTTATAAACAGTTGGCGTCTTTTGTTAATGTGACTCAGCATACAAGAGTTCTACTGCTGTATGTAAAAAAAATGTGCGTGGAAACAAGCAAATAAATAAACAAGGAATGTTCCTTTCTTTGCTTTAGTCTCATAAAATCTTACAGCAGATTTCAAACGTTGATTCTTAAAGTGTGTGCCGGGAAATTACGTAACTATGGCGGGGTCAAAATAACTAATTTCAATGTTAATTAAGAAGAAATAGAGATAGTTGTTAAATGTTTTAAACAACGTCTTTTTTTAAAATGAAAAAACAATAAACATATTGCAGGTAATAATACAAACTGCAATTTTGTTAAAATTTGATTAAGTGATTACATAATGTAGACTTGTTTATTTCTGCACAATTGTTTAAATTAATACGGAGTCGAATAGGGAATAAACACATCCGTATTTTTTCTTCGAAAAAAATGCTTCCTGTTCGCTATGAGCCGACCGTCCGTAAACTTACGGGTTTGAATCTCGCCTCGAATATGGATGTTTCTGGATTTTAAGAGCATTACACTCACATAATCGATAATTACTAAAATTATCCAAACCGAATAAAGATTAGGAAAGTTTTATATTACCTTGTTTCTTTTTTTTTTTATGGTCAATATGGAAAATCCTTTTTCGCACAAATAAGTTATTGAAAATTGTAGTAATGCAAAACTTATATCAATGGTTTTTTTTTCTTCCTTTCTGAAATCCAAAATTGATTGATTTCATAAATTTGAGTTGAAAACTAAATAATTAGAGCATGTAATTCTCCCTGAATACTTCAATATATGGGGGAACTACACTCTATAAAAAATGTCCCGTTGAATTCCAATTTTGTATCCACAATTCAAAGGTACAGTTTTTACGGTGTAGTTTAAACACCCTTCGCAAAGGTTCGGGAATATTCGAGACATTTCTCGATTCGTCTACGCTTCTAGTGTAGTTCTGTCACCTACAGTGCGGGTATCCCTAATGTCATACACAATGTCAAATAATGTGTCGCGAGTTTGAGCTTAAAGTTCGCGTAGAACATTGGTTCGCAAACTTTTTTGGCCACGGAGCACTTTTAATCCAAATACTAGTTTGCTGAGCCGCAACATATTTCGCTAGGCCCTGTTTTAGGTACAATGTGAAATGTTTTGTTCGCACACGAGTCAAAGGCCCAACCTCATTGTCCAGTTCAGCTGACTCCGGTTCAGCAATGGGGAGGGACGCAAGTTCGGCCCTGCTGCCAGCCATCCTGACTGAGGTTTTCCAGGCTTTTCCTCAGTCGAATGCCTGGATGGTATCTCAACTCCCTGATCCCTGCTTCTTAATCTAGCCTTGATAGAGTGGTCACGGAAGAACATTATCCTTCAGACTTAGGCAAAACTTGCAAATCCAGCCCAGAAAAGAAAAATACATAGCCAGTGGGGAAGTTCACTACTGAGAGAAATTGGTTTCAATCAACAGCAAAAGCAACACTTTTCGTTTCCCTAATATCCTAGTATTCTTCACGAACAAGAACAATAACAATCAAAGAACAAAGAAAATACGACAACTTTCGCTAATATAAAAATATTGATTTACCCACCTCAATACGACGAATGCAGTTGTTTTCTCCTCATACGAAGATTTTTCACATCTGACTTTATAGAAGAGAGTTGCAGTCGCATGTCTGGCTCAGCATCTAGTCCGTTGCAATACTCCGTTTTTGTGGAAACAAGTTGAAAAACCAGTCTCGCACAGATACGAACAAACAAAGGGAAATAGAACTCAGGCGTCTGTGTTAAATTTGGGTATTGTGCCTTGATTATGTATTCGTGCATTGCTAATGTACTCAAAACGGGCCTTTCTCAAAAGTCAGATGTCAGATCGACGAGATATTTGTAGTCTCTTGCTTTTAGGATTCGAGGCTTGACTTTAACGTCTAACGGATTATTTCCTTTGGAAAGTACTGCGTGACGGTTTCACTGATTTCTTTCAGCTGCTGGATAATTTCTTTTAAAACGTTGTCAAATTCACTAGTGTTTTCTTCCTGCTCTTTCAGCAAGTTATTCAGTGTTGGAGATATCAAATTCGCCGTCTGGAGCACATGAAATCCAGAACTACAACTTCCTTTGAATGCAAGAATTTTTTTTTCAGAAGCTATGAAAACAGTTGTGTTCTTTCCTTGAAGACCTAGATCAACTTCATTGCTTTTTGAGAATACGTCCGCTAAATATGCAAGCTTCGTCATTCAGCTTTTCTTCGAAACAGGAACGATTATTATCAATTAGAAAAACGCACACTTCATCTCCTAGTTCAAACAGATGCATCAGTGTTTTTCCGCGTGATAACCATCACACTTGTCAATGGACCAATAACGATGTGCGAACACTTCCCATATATTCGCATAAAATCTTGAATAGTCATACATTCAGCGGTCTAAGTTTTATAAAATGGACTATTTTCACCGCATCGTCAAGAACAGTTTTAGGTATTGCATGCCAATCAAGAATGTAGTGGCTGCAGCTTCAGTTTTTACAACCAATTTGATTCGTGAGACACCACCCGCACATTTTCCAATCATTGCAGTCGTACCGTCTGTGAAAACGTCTATATATTTATCCCACGTAGTCCACGAGACGAGATTGAGGTTGTCTCGTCTCGTAGATATGTATATTGTACTGTGTCGTTCGAGAAAGGGACGATAAATATTTGTTTGGCCTAATGCTCTTCCAATACACACTTAACCAAGTCAACAGCACAGGATTTAATTAGTGTCGTTGCTATTGTATGGGATCCCCAGCTTGAGGTATTCGGTAGCAAAAAGATAGGATGCCTCAGTTGCCTTTTCGTTTTCAATATGAGATGCCTAAAGAGTTTTGAATCTTTAGTAATTGATCATATTTGCGCTTAAAAATAACTGAAATCTTTATTTTTGTATTCGGAATTAATGTTTGTATTTGAAATGACGACGCGGTTCAGCAGGAAATATGGAGTTTTCAAGCAAGAAAAACTCGGGTGGCTGTTAGCGTCTACAAACGGAAAAGAAAGGCAACTTTGATCATACTTCTGTTTCTTATTTATGCAATAGCGTAGCCTGCTTGGGGCATCACTATATTTCTCCATTTCAGCATATGTATTACTCTTGTCTCTTCGTTGTCATGTGTTGAAGGGGCTAGCCACTTTCTCTCTGTGGTGGTGTTTTCTATATACTTGCTACTTTTAAAGTTTAAATGGTGCCTTAAAAATCAATTTGAGTTGATGTAACTTTTACTTTGTTCAGGTTGGAAAATTTCGCTGAATACCATTAATACGTGATTTGAATCAAATATATATTGAATGTGCAGTCACTCCATGGCGAAAGGGAAGCAGTTGACCGATTATTTGGGAATCTTTGTTGTCGATACCAGGATTTTTACAGATAGTGTCGCGGAGTCTTGGTGGAGCCTTCGCGGAGCCCTGGGGCTCCGCGGAGCACACTTTGAGGGGTGCAATGGATATGTGCACACTTTCTTTAACTTATCTGTCCACGCAGATAAGAAGCAAATCAAATAATAATTTTAATGCAGTTGTGCACAAAATGGCGTGCAACGTTGCCAATTAATTCTTTGGTCTTTAATAATAAATATACGATAAGTTTCGTAGATTTTTTGTAAAACAATACCGGACACATTTAATTAAATAAAATAAACTAACCTACTAGCTAAGTAACTCAAGTTAATAAAATAAAATAAAATTAAAATTTACGGTATGAAGCATAAAGTAATACTTATGTTTGTCTCTTGTATTCTTCTCCTAAGAGTCCATACCGACTACAAATCCATCCGCAGAACCTTTCTTCTCCTTCAGCCAATCACGTTGCAGAGATCGTTCATTTTCCAAAAGTAAACTGTTTAAGCGCTGTGATTGGTCGAATTTTGTTAACCAACTTGTTAACTACCAGATATGAATATATATACTGGACGATGCTGACAATAATTGTTATATCTTGAAATTGAGACGACAGTATGGACTTCGAGCTATCAATTAGGAAGAAAGGCGCACCACGCATAATAATGGGAGGTTACAAATATCGTTGTTTCCGTCAAGGGAGAGAAGGATCAATGTGAAGGTAAGTTAAAATAGGCTTACTAAATTGGTGAGAGCAGAAAATTTTTCACTTCTTAGACTGGTTTGTGAACAATTTTCATTTCTACAGATTATGTTGACCTTTATAATGTCTTCAGTTTAACAGTTGCTTAGAGTGCCACTACACTTGCTAAAGTAAGGTAATGAAGCAGTGGATGTAAACTCTAAGATTCTAAACTATAAACTTAATACTCTAAGATTTCGAAAATTTTCGGTTTTGTGTTCATTTTCATAAAAAGAAAATAGTGGAGTTAGTCGATAGACCTTTTGGTGAGGTACTTCCTCAGAGAATTGCATTTTTATTCATAGTTTCTGTTGCTCCATCTATTAATGATTGATTACTTACGCCAAACCATTATTTTCGCAGATGTACCTTGAAAACATACTCGACTACAGTTGAAGTTGATGCTACTGAAAGCAAGGTATTACAGGAGCGAGTGCAGCATAATCATAAAGAGAGCATTGAAGACGTTGAAAGGCAGCTCTTGAGGGAAAACTGTAAACGCCGTGCTGCAGAATGCCTTGACGAACGACCAAATAAAATCATAAGGAAAGGAGATTTCAAAAATGACGAGCTTGAACCGGCTTGATCATACGGATGTGAAAATATACAGACAAGTAATGTATCGATCTCGGAGGAAGATAATGCCCGCTAAACCGAAAGATATTGCTGTAGTTATTCAACAATTGAAAGAAAGAACGAACGCTGTAATTACGGATGGAGAAAGATTTCTGTATGTCGATGAAGCAGCGCAAATAGTCCTTCTAACATGCACTAAGAACATCAGGTATGTGTGCCTTTTTAGTTGTAATTGAAATTTTTATGTGTGTATTACTAGAAAATTGCGTAAGGTTGAATAATTCTTTTGCATGTGTCTTTAATGTTATTCGATATTATTATTCTTTTTCATTTCAGGTTTTGGTGTGATTTCCAGGACACGGAATTGTTCGCTGACGAGACACTTACAAATTCTCCACGACATTTCGCCCAGCTTTCACGGATATAAGAATGGATATTATGTTCCTTTATGTTTCGCGTTTTTGCCAAGAAAGGATAAACAAACTTACGAAGATATATGGAAGATGATTATGGTTTTAGACGAAAGAGTGGCACTCACGTCAGATCTATTTACACAGACTTTGAGAATTCTGCCATAGAAGTTATCAAAACGTTGTTCCCAGATTGTGATATTCGTTGTTGTAGGTTTCACCTGGGTCATGCATGGTGGCGAAAGATACAAAATGGTACTGATCTGCGTAATGCCTATTTAGATGCACGGTCTGAGTTAGGTATGTAGTATCACCATAGACCTAATAATCTATTATGAGGTCTGTGGTACCACTATGATATTTGTGCCTTACTTTTCTTGTTCCGTTTTTTAGTTACTTCTTTAAGCTGTGGACAGTTTGTGCAAAGAAGATTGTGCAGTGTATTTTGACAACCTAATTTAAATTCCATGTTAGATTATTTGAATTTTATGTCATTATCGTTGATAGTAATGCACAGGGATTCTGCCAAGATTTTCAGTTTGACAGGGGGAAAGCCAAAATTGAGAAGACGTAAGTAATTTTGCAGGTATTCCATTGTTTTCAAACTAAAAATTTAAAAATTAGCGGGGTGTGATCAAGAATTTAGAACTGTAACAACCCGCATTGAGGAGATCTTGAAGATTTTCATATTTACCTCCAGAGCAAGTACCGGATGTCTTTGCTGATCTGATTTCGGTGGTACCTGACAGTAAAGGATTTAAATTTTCAGATTATGTGCTGAACAACTACATCGAAGATAGTTGCAGGTAATATCACAAACCAGAAATAGCATTCTGGTTTCATAATGGTAGAAGATAAAATGAATTTTGGGGCAGTAACAGCCGTATGGCTTACGCCCGTCTCCATACGGGGAAACCCCTTAACTTTATCTTAGCTGTTAAGGAATAAAATTTAAAAAAAATGAACAAAACTGAAGAGGTAGAGGGTCTCCAGCGAAAGCGATTAAATACTATCTGGTATATAGGCCAGAAGCATTCTGATTTGAGAAATTAGAGACATTAATATAGAAATATTAAAGTGTTATCTGAAATGAGAACTCAAAGTTAGTTTCTAGCAGTTCTGCAAATCAAAATATTATTTTTTTAGTTGGCCTATGTAGTGTTTAACAGGAAATCAATAATTTGCAAATTAGTTACTATTTATCGCTTTAGCTCGTTCTAAGTGCACTGGAATTAAGAAAACAGTGATATTCATCATAATTCATGATTACCTTTTCTTTTCAGATATCCACCAGTTATGTGGGCTTGTGAACCATCTCCACTCCCAAGGACAACAAATGCACCAGAATCTTTCCACCGTCACTACAACAGCCAGTTTTATTGTAGTGCACCCGATGTCCATAAGGTAGTATCAGTGCTGTTTGAAGATCGTTTCGATACGAAAAGGTGATTCGAAACCACAGAGAAAAGAAGAAATTCAAAGGAGGGAACAAATGATGAAATTTTACAGGTACTTCCAAAACTCCACGGACTGCGAAGTTTCAAGAATGAAATTTCTTAAAGTTGTTGGACACAAGTTTCAAGGACGAAAGTTGTAAAAATTGAATGTTGTGTATCTAGCAGAAATGTAATATAGTAAACAGTAGCTTAAAGAACTGCTTTTTCATTCATATTTTTCATTTTTCCCCTTCTTCTCCAAGGTATTGAAACTCTGTGCGCAATTTCATGATTTGCTTAAGCATAATTAATTACCTTGAGATTTGGCACTGTCGCGTCTAAAAACTGTGCGCAACTCCACGATTTTATATTTTTCTGACCTGTTGTCAATCAACTACAAATTATCATAGTTGTTTGGGGGGGGGGGGGAACTGTGCGTAATCGAGGTGCACCGCACTTTGAGAACCACTGGTGTAGAGAGATTAATAGTGCCAGTTTTGTTCAATGCGTGAAGCGAAATGCTATATCGTTATGGTAGTTTTAATTTTTAAAAAAATGAATAAGTCTACTCTTTTTTTGGTGTCAAATGTATGATGATTGGTGTTCTGCTTTTAGGAAGATCTATAACCCGAAGGCCCCTGCTCAAGGTGAACTAATAGTGGTTTGCCATTGGCTTTCATAGAATGGAAATTAGATTCCAAGAATGGATCTAAAAAAATATATCGAAATTGCGATGTGTTTCATATGCCGCAACGATAAGTCCAAATCGAGACAATTTTATTATAAGGGAACAACGAGTGTAGAATACAATTGAACACCTTATATATATTGACCATTAATTTAATAACCCATACTTTTTCTAAATAGCAAATGTTAATACATATAGACTAAAATAGTTTTATAACTGATCAAGAACAGTCGCAATTCTATGCAATAAATAAAAAAACATTTTTTGAGGGATGGAAACTCAAGTGTAAATAAATGTAATGCTTGAAACCTGTAATCACCAGACAAGAAAGTTATTTGGTTTTTTTATCTGTTATATTTGTATCATTCATACCAACATCAAATGAGGAAGAAAACTACTTATTATTATTAATTATTAATTTGAATAAATCGTTCGCTTGAAATAAATTATTAAGACCGTAAATATTAAATGAGGAACTTTATTAAAGAATCATATTTGTCGTAATGTATGCATTTCAAGAGGAGAGTATAGGATCACCAATGTAGAAAAGATACTGTTGAACTTTTGTAGAATTAAACGTAAATATTACTCAATACGTTTGCTGGAAAAGTTCGAGGAAAATAGTGCAATTAACGTCGCGACATCTACAAAAATTTAAACGAACAAACTAAATTTATTAGCTTTTTGGAAGATCAATATCGAAATTCCTTGAGTGTTGTTAATAATGCCAACAGGTACGTATAAAGGTTAATAAACAGAATTAACAGTCCCCCAATTAACGTATGTTTCAATATTTTTGACATTCAATTTTCCCGTAATTCTGTTGTTTCTACTCGACTACTTTACACTGTAAAAAGTACACCTTTTGTGCGTTGTCAGTGTAACATCTGCACAAAAGAAATTGCTCAAGTTTAGAATATCAACAATACATTAAATTCATGACTTTCCTTGTTATATGTTGTAGAAGTTTTGTGCGAAAGCAAGTGGATTATACCAGATTCTCGAATACCACCCAACTTTAGTTTTTTTTTTTACATTTAATAATTGACAGAAATCCTACAAAATTTTATTTAAACCCTGCCAATTTTGCCTTTACGCCCCGAATTTGAAATCTTGGAAGAATCCCTGCTGATGTTACTTCCACAGTAACACATAGGCTTAAAATTGAATGTCCGCGTTCTATTTATGCGTCAATGTTGATTTAACTAAATTTAACATCTAAATAAATCGTCCCAAAAGCCAGACATTTATTTAACCCTTCTTTTAACGTTAAACCCATTATTTATTATTTTTAGGTAGATTTCGAAGAAAAATCTACCTATTGAGATCGGTACGATATCTATGCATGTATATATATATTAACACGCTAGCGGCCATAATTTTGAAGATATTTGAACCAAATCTTAATATCTTGTTTCTAGACTTAATAGCTCAGCTAAGTTCGTTAATGAGTAAAATCGGCCCAATCGAGTGGTCGGGGGAGAGGGTTGAAATTTTGCAAATATACATTTATATATATACACAGTATATATATACACGCTAGCGGCCATAATTTTGAAGATATTTGAACCAAATTTTATTATGTTATTTCTAGGCTTACTAGCTCGGCTAAGTTCGTTAATGAGCAAAATCGGCCCAAGGAGTTGTCGGGGGAGGGGGTTCAAGTTTTGAAAAAATATATATCAGCCCCTATGGAGTTTAGAGGGAAACTTTGTCTGCCTAAATTATAGTACTCCCTATGAAGTTTACGGTGACACCAACGATTCAGGGGTTGTGGGGGTACGAGTGGGGGTGGAAATTCGAAAATTTTAAAACCATGTCTTGTGGAGTATCGTTGAAAAGCTCTTGATGATTAATCTATAAATAAATAACTAGTTTCTCGATAGCACTCATAAGGCGAGATTTAAATTTTTGAAAATAAAATAGAAACTTCGAGATCTCTCTCAGCCTGTAGACCTGCCGAAAGGGATTTTTTGCTATTAAAGCAGTATTTCTTGTACACATTTTACACTTCTTATTTACATGATAATTTTAAATATGATATGCACAAGAAGTGTATTGTTATAACAATGTATCTATTGCAAAGATGGATGGAAAGATAACCTTCAACAGTAGCAGATTAGAAAGGACTGTTGGAAGAAAATAAATTAGATGTATGAGATTTTCAGACGAAAATGTTGCATACAATAAAACAGTGGGTAATCAAAGGAAACAGTCTTATGAAGAAGATGGTATGAAATTAATGTAAAGAAAATTTAAGAAACAGGAAATAAAAAGAAAATAAACTCCAGTTAATACAAAAATCGGGACGAGAAAAGCATAACAAATATTCAGATTCAAGCTGTAAGTATAAGATTGTATGTCAGTTCTCCTGACCAAAAAGAAAATAGTTACAGTCGTAGACTTGGAGTCGGTACTGGAGTTGCATGCAGTGTCGAGTTCTACTGTAGGTCATTTTGATTTAAGCTTTCCAAGATTTTCCGTACAAAACGCCACATTCTTCTGTCTGTCTGTCTCCGTATACGTCTTTTCATTCCAGCCATCCTCAACACACATTGAAGGCAAGGGCTCATCGCTCGGAACTTCCCTCAGAAAACGTCACATTTTTCCTTCCTTCCTTCCTTCCGTATAGTTTCACCAGAATGCCGGGATAGTACCCATACTAAGATCCTGGCCGTTATATTCCTCATCTTTTTCCCTCACTTCTGAGACGTGCTTAAGTTTTAGTTTCCTGTCCTCCCCGTGTAATGTCAACTACATATAAACGAAATTCGAAAAATAAAGAAAAACTATAAAAACAAGTGAGGTAGAGTCAAGTCAGGGCGAGCGTCCAATTTGGATGATCTATGTGTCGTTGAAAATGTTTCGCTGCGACCTTTCGAACGACCCTTTAATTACTTTCTTAGCCCTACGACCGACAAACGAAGAGATGTTCTTTACAACTTTGGCTTCGTCTTGTCGAGATATTTCCAACGACACATCAACCACTTTCCCAGTGTTAGTAGTTCCTGAGTAGAAATTTGTCGACGGATGGACAGAGACACAGAGTGTGGATATAAGGCTTCCCAGCTTAGCTGGTGAAGCCAATTGTAAAATAGCTATTTATTTAGAAGAAAGTAGGAACAACCATGTGAAAAGAAAGGATAAATAGCTATTTATGCAAAAGGAAAAGCTTCTCTTTCAACTGATGTAGAGAAAAAATATAATTAATTGTTTTGTATAAAAAAAATAGTGTTGCATGGAGATGTTGGACTGGATGAACTGTTTCGGAAACCTTTGAAATGCGAACCTGCAGGAAAAAACAAACTGTTTATGACATTTATACGTAGAGAGCAAGTACTGAGTGAGGAATATATAACCCAAAATTGAAAGAGTATTTAAGATTGAATTCATATTAACATCTTAAACGTGGCTGTGAATTTTTAAAGAATTGATAGTTTACGTTAAAGTGGACTCTGAACCACTCCCACCGGGTTTGAACTAAACCGCCCCGGTGAATATAAAGTAATCCTTCAGCCAATCTGATATGAATATTTGTGAGAATTTATCGAACTCTAGTAATTTTACAATGTCCAATATAGTTGAAAGTATTAGTACGCCTAATAGCTTTTGATATACTGTAGAAAGTGGTTTCTTAAAATTGAGAAAAAGTTTTTATCTGCGCATCTAGAAACAATTCTCTTAGAAATCAGATATCAGAGTAGTCTCATTTTAAATTAAACAAAGAAATGATTGCATACCAGTTGAAGAATGAGATAAGTGATCCTACTTTCAAGCCGCTGTGTTCTCATCTACGTAAGTTATATAAAATGAATGGGCCTATGTTGGCGTTATCATCAGGCCAAAACGACTTGTCCGATTGGAATGATTTTTCGCACGTGAACAGATATTGCATCCGTGTGGGAACTTTTCATATTAGTCGTCATCTTGGATTCAAAATGGCCGCCCAAAAAACATTTTCCACAACGTTTGAGCTAGAGATACGAGAATTGGCATAAAGGTGTATTATCAAGAGTAGTTTAAGAAAGTATTACATTTTTTTAAAAGTCGCCATCTTGGACTCAAAATGGCCGCCCAAAAACGCATTTTCCAAACCACTGAAACTAGAGAAACGAAATTTGGTATGAAGGTGTACCATCACGAGTAGGTTACAATAAATGGGACAAACCTCCCCTATGGCGCAGCCCCCGAGGGTGTATGGGGGCATATACGCGCCATGGGGGGCGAGGCCCCTGGATAGTGTGGTTACGATAAAGGGGGCGCGGTCCACCACGGGGAAGCTAGTATTGGTGATAGTCCCGATGGCTGTTCCCACCATATTTTATTCACCCCGGAGCAATGGGCGAACAAATCAGCTAATTTTCAATTAAATGAGAAAGCTGATATCTCATTTCTAAGACATTGTCTCTCGTTGCATAGATAAGAACTTCTTTTTTTTTTCAATGTTAAGAAAACGTTCTTTACTGTGTAATTTCATAACTAACGTCTCAAGGGAGTTTAGACTACTTAACTTTGCTGTCAATTCTGATATTAATAATTAATGTGTATGTGTATGTATATTAATATGTGTATAAAAACTTATATCTTGTTACACAAGTGTAAATTTTAATAAAACCATGAAAATGGTTTATTTAACCTTCATTCTATTCGATTGGTGAAATATATAACTAAAAATAATAAATGTATCAGATTGACTCTGTCTCCAAATGTTCCGAAAGAACGCGGCGGCTGATGCTTGGAATCGTCGGTTCGATCCCAACTCATGCCATGTGGGTTTTGTGGTGCACCAATACCATGTGCGTGCGTTTTCTCGGGATTCTCCCGTTTCCTCCCACTTCCTTCATTCCACTAATCATCCATACAGACTGAGCCAAAGTTGCCTAAAGGCCTTAAAATTTCAATTCAAAATTAAAATTCAAACGTTCCGATTGTTGTGTTGTGTGAGTTTACAAAACTGACGATAGGTGACACCGTAATATTGTAACATCATGTTGCTTCCTGGTGAGAAGAAGCGGAACTCACTGAAAATTGCTTGCTTATGTTTATGCAATGATAAAAAATATAACATTTAATTATAATGGGACTGTCCTATTTAAAGAGAAATAATTAATGCAGAAGAACAAATGAACTGGGAAAAAGCATTCTTGTTTATAATATTTTCTTTAATTTCAAAAGCAAAATAATTATTGTTTTCAGTGCTAGTAGTAGTAGGAGGAGGAGTAAGTGGAGGAGAGGAGAAGGAGAAAAGTTTTGGAACACATAATTATAAATCTTAAAAAGAATAAAATTTAAGTTACTAACATTACACTTAGAAGAAAATCAATAATCAATGTAGAACAGCAGGCAATTATTTATAAAGGTTTTATACATTTAGTCTGTTAGAAACACACCACTGCTATGATCTTAAAGATAACTTCTTAGATTGAACAGTGTATACATTGATTTAAATTGTTTGTGAAAATATCATAATTGTTACCGTTTGATGGAATTTTAATTCATTCAAGAGAATATTTCCATTGACCAGTGAGACTTGAAAACTAAATTCGATTATCCAAAAATGTTTTCCATAACAGCAAACGTAAATACCGGATATATGGATCCGTCGGTTAGTCGAATAGTTAGATTCTCCCTTGGGAAGTGTCACCCCCCAAATTCTCAAGTGCATACCCCCCCCCACCCCCCACCTAGCTTTAAAATTTTACGGTCAAAAATTGATAGGAACCGAGCAATTTTGACTTTACACTCCCCAAACTGAAAATTCTGGCGGAATCCCTGCTCGCTTTCTGTGCATATACTTCCCTGTTTGAAATCGGTGGAGGAGAAAATTCAACGAACGGAATGGTTCTGAATCCGCTTTAACAAAACTACAGGTTCCGTCATTAAAATCTCATAAAATTCATAGAGGAATTAATAACAACTGTCTATAGGCCTACTCGGTTTCCAAGCGCCACCTTTCTGACTTTAACGAACATTTAATGTTGTGATTATTTGAATTACCAATTTGAATAACCATTTGAATTTGATTGTTAGTTTCTTTTAAGGTTTCCCAATTTAGTTATTTCATCTATGATATGTTGAATGTTATATTATTTCTGAAGAATAGATTTCCACAAATTCGCGATAGCTAGCTTCTTAAATGTGTTGCAGTTATCGATAAAGTAGTTTAACAACAAAGTAGATGACAGGATACTTATACAGTGGTTGGCAGCATTGTATACATCTGGGGCTGGGCGATTTTCTATTTGTCAATAAATCAATAAACATTTTGAAATATCGACAGCAAGAAACATCGAAAATCGATACATAGAACGATATGGAATGTTTCGTATTCCGATCAATATTCGATTTCTACGATTTTTTTATATAAACGATATTTCGATGTTTGATATATCGTTCGCTTTTCAATTTATTAGTAATTTTGAACTTCGATATCGAAATTCGGAAATCATACAGCCCTACGTCAGACAGGAGACGAGATAAGTTGGTTACCCTGTCCTCCCACTCAATTCATTGCCTGTCCTGAGCCATAGTTGTCTAAAGGCCTTAAAATAAATTTAAAAAAAATTCAGATTCAATTCATTGCTCTAAATGTTTAAAAAATGATAAACGATTAATAAATGAAAATAAACAATCTGAAAAGAAAAGTTTGAAGTATAAACTTGAGAATGACAAAAGGTACTGAAGTGCGTATAACGACATAAGCGTGAATTCTTTTTTTTTTAATGGAGAAAACTAACTAAATGAAAAGGACCTGCCAGTTTTAGAGTCACCAAATTGGAAACGACCGAATAAATTGAGGTCGATGAACTCAAATCTGAAATCCGTTTATCTCTACCTGCTTTAGTCGATGCACTAGCCCCGCATAAATATAAAAAAAGACCAATAATTTCCTGAGGTCCTGAAAAAAAAAAAAAAATTTTGGAATTGCATTTAATTGCGTTATGGAACTGCAACAAAGAGTTAGAAGAAGCAACTACTCGTGGTCTCATCGAGATTGAAAAACAATATGAAATTTTGTAAATAAAGTCATCTGTCTTCGTTCTGTCTGCGAGTCCACCCCTTTGAACAAATTTTCACCAATGCTCCCCCACCCCAAAAAAATGTGTTATATTAGTTGCATATACGTCAGGTATGCTAATTTCAATAAGATAGCATTGATAAGGTTTAGGTGGAGCTATTAGGAAAAATAAAAATAAAACTTTTGTTGTACCTTTTCCCCGAATACAGCTACACCGGCCAAAAAAATATCGTAAAGTAAGACATCATATGACGTTTTAAACTGTATGTGACAAGGTGACCTTTAAGCTTTGAGGGGAAAAAAAAGTGTATCCTCCTTTGTTGGGGCTATTGTGAAACACCCACAAAACTATTATTTTATACATGAGGAATTGCAAAGCGATAGTATACGTAAAAAATTCATGGGGCTACAATGAGACAGCTATGATCTTTGTAAATCACCTGCAAATGCTTCATCTAATTCTAGTAAATAACACCCAAGTTATGATATCGAATGTAACACGAATTCTAACTAAAGAAAAATATCCTTTATGGAACGTAGCGATAATTTAATAGAAAAATGTTGGCGGAAACGTATAATTTTGGCTTACAAATTCGTGTTAAACATTGTTCTAACGACGGAAAAAGTATGCAAACGGAGTCGGAGATATGACCAAAAAAAAGTTAGAAAATACTTGCTTCTGTTACTACTGAAATACACGAACACCAAACAAACTAAATAGACCAAAAGCATGATTAAATAGACAAATGATTGTTCTAGAATCCAGATGTATTACAAAAAGGTTTTTTTCCTTCTTACTTTGTATTCCCCATTATAGGTTTCATTGCGGTTTAACATTTGTTTACAGTATTAATTTATTGACATCATTCTAAAGTCGTTTTCTTACGTAGATAAAAACTTACAATGACTTAGAACGATATTTTGTATTTCTGCCACATCAAGATACACTCAATATTCTACGTCTATCTAAAGAGGTATGTCATAATAAAACAAAACACTTCTGCCTAATTTTGTGGCCGTATCATTATACCCCTGCCCACCATGTTATCACTTTAGATCCACAGCAGGTCTTAAAACACAGTGTTCATTTCAAGGTTTCATATTTTGCCACAGCGTCGACTATTTTCAACAGCAATATACAGTAATATAGTGAATAGAATACTTAATATACAGGGCCAAAGCCATATTCCTAAGTGCATGTACAAGAGAGTAACACTAAAAGAGTTGGGAGCTAAATTAAAAGTTTTCCGTAAAAAAAAAAACAGATGATTTCTAAAAACATATTTATATAGAGAACAATTTTTAGCGTAACAATAAATATTGTTTCTCAATGTTTCATAATTATAGCATCTAAAAGTGATTTTTAAATTTACTTACTGCCGTTGAAACATTACTTTTTTGGCTATATCTGTATAGACCAATTTTTGCCGTCTCCCAATAGCCCCACCAGACCCTATACGATATTTACAGTTTGGATCAAGCCCGTCACGAATTTGTTTCCCTTGTGCCCTATCAATAGACACACATATCAGCAAATAATAATACATACATAAATAAACCTATTGGATGTCACATTACAACTGAGATAAAACTGCGTACCAATTTCTCTTACAAACTATCGCTGAAACAATTAAAAAAAAAAAAGAAAGAAATACCTTAATGAGCCTTTCCCGAATTTCCCAGCTGAAGATTCCAGGATTTTCTTTCTTGTAATCTTCAATCCTTTTCTCAACTTCTGGTGTTGCTACTCGAGGTTTACTACCACCAATAACGCCTGGACGGATACTTCCCGTTTCTTGATAACGATTTAGAATTTTCGAAACACAACCATGTGACACTCGGAGTTGTCGCGAGATGACGCACGGTCTCACTCCGGCGGCAGCCATTTCTACAATTTTGAGGCGAATATGATTGGGTAATGGCCTGCCATTAATAAAAACTCCTCCGAGTTGGTTTACACGACCTTGACCTGAAATAAAAAGGAAATTCAGAATTAATAAACAAGACTGCAGAAATAGTTCGTTGTTTTGTTAAATACCTGCATTTAAAAACGTTAAGGTTATTCTAATAATTAATTTAATTAAGCCATTAATACGGTTACTAGACGTTTCTACCATTTTGTTAGTTCTAAATAAATGCGAAAATAAATTCCTATGGACCATCCAATAGTTTGGAATCTCTATTGTTGCAAGACTTGTTTTGTGAATAACTAGCCCGTTTCATTAGGGGGGACATGAGTCGTATTCGTTCTACCCCCAGGTTGCATTACTTCTAAGATCATTTCAATGTGTACAATAAGAAACATTCGCAAAATGGTGCACGCTATAAATAAATAAATAATTTCCACACAGTATAAAAAAAAAGAAAAGAAACAGTTTCTTAAAATTCAGATAAAAGCATTTATCTGTGAATCGAGAATTTCTCTTTTAATTGAAAATGAGAACATTATTAATTTGAAAATAAGATCAATGATCGTATTTCTAAGACGGAATGTTCTCATTTTCAGTTAAATGAGAATGCTAATATCTCATTTCTAAGAAAAAAAATTCTCGGTTCACAGATAAAAACTTTTATTTCAGTTTTAAGAAACTTTTTTTTTTTTAGTGTGTGGAAATTATTTATTTATTTATTTATAGCGTGCACCATTTTGCGAATGTTTCTTATAAGAGATGAATGTACACATTGAATTAAGCTTAAAATTGCAGCAGCCTTGGGCCTATTAAAACCGGTATCAATAGGTTTAAACTCATTTTGTTAAGACACTATCCTGTGTTATAGACAGAGGGACAAAAGTGAAATTTAAGTATTAAATATTTACGTCCGTTAATCATAATAATAATTTAATTTAGTGAAAAATGACCTTTTTTTTCTCTTCCAAATAGGTAAAAAAAAAAAAAGCACATTTCAAAGCCTACGTATTAACACTCAGAGGAACCGCTATTGATTAAAATCTTCCATAAGTACAAGGAAAATGTATAGAATGATTGTAGCTTATGTTATGAGTTTCAAAGGGGAAAAGGAAACACTGCTTGGGAACTCTTCTATAGGTTATATTAAAAAGAATTCGTTTATAAAAAAAAAAGAAATAACCATGCATTTACACGCCGAACTTATGATGGTGTTACGATATGCATTTTTCAGTCGGAGAACTCACCCAGATTAATAGAGGCGAGCTGCTTAATTATGTAGTGGATTAAATGGGGAAGGCCGCAAAATTATAGTGGGAAAAGTTGCAGCGCGCCCCGGTGTCGGAATGCCAGAAACTCGAGTGAGAAGAGTAGTGGAGTGAGTAGGGAGATCGCTTGAGATGCTGTTTATTTCTTCTTCCTCATTGTTGGTCTTGTCTTGATCGCATATTATGCAAAAGATACAACAATAGCATTTAGCCATGCTTGTAAGATAACGGGTTTTAATTTACGATCGATTTATAGTTAGTAATACTTTCACTGTTTGTTTATAGTCAATTAATTAAATTGAATTGAGTTATTGATTAAATAAATACATGTTTATGTTGTGTAAACATGACAGTGATCTTTGTTCGATAATGTATAGGATGTCCTTAAAGTTACTTTCCGTTTCAATATAAGAAGACCGTAATGTAAAAAGGAAGCATTGATTGTCACATTATGTATTCATACTGAGGCGTCAATAAATGAACTTAAAGACACGTCCTACATTCGCTTCTAAGCACGGTGCGAAATCTTGTGGGGATGCGTAGACCAACAATAATAACCTCGCCGAGGGTATTAAGATATAATTAAAAATAATTAAAGTCATATTAAATACATTCTAAGAACGATCTGAACCCAAATTGCCTGAAGGCTGTAAATAAATTTTAACTTCAAATTCAACATCGAAGAAAATATTAATCATTAAGTTAATTCTGATGTCTTTTTTAAAAACTTTTCTCTTTAATTAATTTCCTGAATTTGGCTATTTTATTTTAAACTTACGTAAGTGGTCGTATTTCACGTGAGCTGGCATCATTGCCTATATCCAGTTTCCACAGGAACAAAGTAATACTGTAGTTAGATTGTTTGTGCTGTTGTTAAAATTGTTGTGAAAATGAAACGAAGAGATTGTGCTAAATCTAAACTGATTTCAACGTATTTTAAAAACGTATCAAGTACATCGGAATTTTCCAGCGTTCATAGTCTGGCTCAAAAGGAAGAAACCTATGAGATAGGCTGTAAAAGTCTGTGTATAATCTCTCTCTCTCTCTATCTCATTCTCTAAGAATTCGTATGAAATTCAATTCAATTAACCACCCTATTTACGAGATTTCTCAAGCAAACCATTTTTTTAACTACATCTTAGCACCACACTTTAACGTTTTGGTAGGTACATGGCTATCCAATTAGCACGAAAAATTGTCTTGCTCACAGGAATAACTTGATTTTCCCAAAAATAAAATTGCACTTTCAACTGAAGTTATCACATTAAATTGACTGAATTATTATTAACGTCCTAAACAAGATGATAAGCTTCTAAGGACGGGAACTAAAGTTTTTTTTTGTTCAGGTGGGTTCCGAACCACTCCGTCCAATAGACCCGGAGGAAGTTGAACCCGTGACTACGAGAACAGAAAACGACTGCACTAACCTCTCGGCCACCTCGAGATCTGACGTTCTCATATATTTAACAAATAACTACATATAGTTAACGTTGAAAAATCATTTTGTTACTCGAAGGGGCACAGAATTAAAGATACTTGAAAAAGAGATATGTCACGCTTAAATTTTTTTTTTATGAAATACCGTTGTATAAATATTGTATCTCAAAGACTTCTCAAGCAAAGAAACCCATTACGTTTTACCAAGAATATCTCAACATTATCCCTAATGTTCAATATGATGTTTGGTTAAAATGTATATGAGAAGTCCAGAACTCAAAGGATACAAGTGACTTTGACAAATAAAAAGAAAGTTTGAGGTAATCTTTTATGTACAACGCAAAATTTATTATACAAAACTAATATTTTGTACAAAGAAATCTTGGACCATAATATGGCCATGTACTAAACACGACAATTTTTTTATCACATACATTTCGGGTTACAGTAGAGTCTCAACTATCCGGCGTAACGTGGCTGAAGGGCAGGCCGGGTCCTATTTAAAATCATTCTGAAACTCTACTGGAGATAGGGTAAAGAGAAAGGTTTTTATAATATGTTGGTATTACCAAGTAGTCTAGTTTCATTTGTCACCTAGTTCATGCTTAATTGCTCTGAGATTTGCGCAGCATCTAATACTTGTTACAGCATGAAAATTCCTTCTTCTTTTGGAGTTTCATCCAAATGCTGTTTGTACCTTGATGCTAGGCCAAAGATGCTAAGCCAACCGCAGTAGACGTGTGGTCTGAGGCATCAGACCAGCAATTACAAGATTTTGAAGTTCGAATCCCGGCTGGGGTATGGATGTTTATGGATTCTAGAAACTTAACAGCTAATGGAAGTCATTAGTTATTAAAAATGGTCATGAATTCACAGTACCAGCGATTTTCCTGATAACGACAACTCTGTTGGATTAATACCGTCAACCTGAACACCACATCGAGTTTATGTGACTCAGCACTGGGCACCGGTGGTAAAACTGTTTGCTTTATAATAACATACAAAAGTCGTATTCCTCCAGAGTACGCAGTAAAAAATAGCTGTGTTAATTCAATACAATACGGTGTTCCAGCGTGACTACCACTTTTGTGTGTTAAATCAACACAATACACGGTGTTGATTATGGTACTGGAAGAAAAAAAAAGTTACGACTGCAGCTAGATTTGAACATAGGTTGCTCAGTTAGAAGTCCAGCGTCTTACCGACTTCACTAAATCGTCAGACAGAAAGAACACTAGATTGAAACAATATAGAGGATAAAAAAATGTTGCTGAACCCCAAACACAAACAAAGAGACTCTCACGACTTATGCCATGATTTAATCACTTTCCCATTAGTCAATTAGGGATCACAATCCCCATTTATTGAGAATATGTTCCATTTCTATGAAAGCAAGCGCAGCATATGACGTGTTGTTACGATAAGAAAGCAGTAATGCTGCTCAAGTGCTTGGCTGTCGCCATCTTGCTTGCTTTCATAGAAATAGAATATTCTCAATGAATGGGAATTCTGTTTCTCAGTTGACAAATAGGAAGTGATTAAACCATGGGATAAGTCGTACAAGTAACTTAGTTTGTTGTGGGGGTTCAGCAACATATATTTGATCCTCTATACTGTTTACATTTATAATGTAGTCGTGTAATTCAAATGTTGTTCACTAAATCATTTGTATCTATTGTCCTTTCTGTCTGGCGATTTAGCCAAGTCGGTAAGACGCTCGACTTCTAACTGAGCAACCTATGTTCAAATCTCACTGCAGCCGTAACTTATTTTCCACAGTACCGAAATCAACACCGTGTGTTGTGTTGATTTAACACACAAAAGTGGTAGTCACGCTGGGACACCGCATTGTGTTGAATTAACACAGCTAATTTTTGCAGTGTACTCTGTGTTAGAATTAAGCTGACTGAACACAGGCATTTTTTGCTATAAGTCAGCACACAGCTTTAAAAATTGTAAGAACGGTAAGAGATAATACCTCGTGAGTTTAAGAAACAAAGCTTTAAAGTTAAGATAAATCGACCAATCACCGTTTGTTTAATGTACTGTTTTCCTCCTTTCTAACAAAAATTAGCTAAAAATAGTGGACCATCATAAAAATCTCGAAAAGGTTAGTCTTATGCCTTCTTTATACAATGTCCTAAAGTTTCAGATCATTTTATTTTTAAGTTGTTTCGTTTATCTAAAAAATAATAATAATAAAAAAAAACTTTTTGAAAACACTCTTCTTAAACAATTCGTATTAAAAACTAAAAAATAATTTTGTTTATGCATGACTAAAAAGAAAAGCATAGGGCGTGCTTTCATAGACAGTCACTTTATAAATTCTACAATTGACGCGCCTCATGTTTTTCTTTTTAGTCTTGCATAAACAAAATTATTTCTTACTTTTTAGTACGTATTGTTTAAGAAAACCATGTTTTTAAAAAGTTATTATTATTATTTAGTTATTTCGGTGGTCGGATACTTCTTCTCAAGCTGATGTTGTCACCCAAATCCTAAAGTGTCATATAACCAGTCAAAAGCAACATCGTTGCGGGTTAGTATTCATTTTAGGATAAAAAGACTTTTACTAAAAAATAAAATATGCCTTTAAAATATATAGATATACATTGAAATATATGATAGTTACAATGGAATATTGTATTTTCACCCGACTTACATAGCCGTGCAAAATTTCATCATTGTACGACGTCGGAAAATGAGTTAAATTAACGTTGCAAGATTTGCGGATACGATAAACCATTGTGAATTAAAGAAAAGTATGTAAAAAAACAAGAGGAAAGCTACTCTGAACTAAGTTTATTAGATATATCACAGCATTTACCTGGAGAACTGACTAAAAGAATTCTCAGTAAGGACTGTTGGACCTTGCGTTTGAACAAGACACCATTATTTGAGTGTTAACGCTAGTGATCAGCGCGACAAATATCGATCATCCTGCCACCAAAACTACACATAGACAAATAGACAAATCCTTGAACTGGGTATGTTTCCAAAGATATTTGAAAACATATAAAGGAATTTATGATCATGTAAAGTATCATATTTCTTCAACTTAACATGATTTTATAGAAAGAAGATAACCGTGACAAATTTCGTTGTGTTGCTACCAACAGTACCTCCATCTACAGTAGAGGCAAAGTGGTGAGATATATATTTAGACATTAAAAAAGCTTTTGATTAATTATCACATCGGAGTCTGTTACAGAAAATGACAGCTTACGGCTGTTCTGATATATTTTTTTAACTGGATACGTTTTTCTTTCAAGGATTAAAAAGGTTTAAGATTTAAAAGAACAATTTTTTCTCTATTTATTGCAACTTAACGGAGTCCCACAAGGTCCTAATTTAGGTCCTTTACTTCTTATCATGTTTGAATAAATTATGTTCTTTCCCTTTACATCTGTATGGCTTTCAAATGGTGATGATGTAAAAATATCCAAAACTATCACTATAATTACCTCCAGCTGTAGAATAATTTAAATAAAGAAGAAGCTTGGTATCTGACCAACTTTGAGATAAAATGTAGCCATATCATATACAAGAAAGACAAATTCCTTTCTCGCATACGTATAAAATAAGTAACACTGTAAAATAAATGCAGATATAACCCCAAAATAAGTTATGTTTTACCAAACATGGTAAAATTACTGTTTCAGAAGCACGAATTACCATTAAACTGAAAGTAAGTTAAATACTCCATAGAAAGGTAAGAAAATAAAAAATAAACAATCTTAAACCAGTCAAATAAGTTATTTTTAAAATTATCAAGTTGTGTAATACCGATTAGGTAGTAAAAATTACATTTTTTTAAATATTTATATTTTTCTGTTATTTTAATTCTTTTGTACCTTTGGAAAACGCTTTCTAACTTAACGGCAGAGCTTTCAAACATACTTTATTTTACATGATTTACGATATATAACAGAATTAATTCGTTAAAAATTTGCAACATTATTCTACAGGTAGAAAAAAAAAGCTATGGTGTTTAATACTGTAAGAACGGAGCTCAAAAAATGCACCGTTACCAAATTCATTGGTTACAACGTTGAGAAATTCAGATCAAAGCTATCACTGATCTAAAGCTGACATCATTCAGTTTATAATGTCACTAGTTCTTCATACAATTTTATGTCTGTCAAAATTAATTTAAAAATGTTGTTATAATATGCCTGAAAATGAAAAAAAAACAACAATATTTTCTTTAAAGAAAATTATGCTTTAAAGTGTAACAAATATAATTATAAAATATAGGTTTATTATATGATACTTATTTTAAACACTAAAATAATATTTATCAAAAATTTTCCAGATATTTTGTCCACGTTTATTTCACATTTCTAAAGCTGAAATCTTGTATTTGGTAAAACTATCCGTTTATTAAGCAATTACATATGCACTATTTTTTTTTTTTAGAACTGTCATTTTAAGCTAGATCAAGAAAAAGCTTATGGTTAATTATTATCAATAATATTATTTTAATAAGTGCTAACTGAATGGCAATTTTGACATTCTGGCGATGATTATTTAGTCACAACTTGAAACCATAATGAACGATTATCTCGGAAATGGAATGTTTATAATCTCAGTAATACTTTACCATGCTTGTTATTAATACTTTTCTCGCCTATATTTACTCCTAGTATATTCTCGGAAATCGTCTATAACGTATGTATTGCTTAAAAAAATAGCCTCTCTTAAAATTTAGCGGCATTTTAGAAAATTGGGAGGACTTATTTCTAAAAGGAAGAACGTTTTCTTTAAAGCTTATTTCCTTAAAACACCTCATTTCCGTCCAAAAGATTCAAACTGCCATAGCTCACTTATAATTTAGATAAAAAAAACTAAATTTGGTATCAACATTTTTAGAATATAATGCGAAATTTGAAAACTACATAAAATCTAAAAGTTTCGGCAAGAGGTCCCCCCCTTTTCGCTTTCCTCCTCACATATTCTAAGACTTTTCTTCTTGAACATTATTTTTCAGAAACTAGTGTTTAAAAATTTGGTTAAAGGCTACGAAAAGAATATTATAAAGAAACCTATACTTCTTATTCGAAAAGTAGAAATCAACTGGATTCTTTTTTATCCTAAATTTTAACATTGTGTAAACTTAATTTAAAATGTTGGACTCATTACGACCGAAAACAAAAAAACAAAAAAAATACTGACTCACTATTTCTTTTACCATTTCCAAAACCGCCCTTGTCCAAGCCCCATAAATGTTGGGAAATTGACAAAGATACTTGTAATACACTTCTTATTTCTCAAAGCTAGGAAAAATTTGCAGCCATGAATATCTTAGAAATAGTAATAGAAGTTTTAGTTTGCCAAGGTTCTCCTTTTTTTTTCCAGAAGCAAAGATTGTGAAAGATAAAATATGTAGAAATTTTACTGTTATTATTTTTGTTTCTGCCCTTTATTCTCATGTGATGATTAAATGATTTTGCAGACTTCTGGAATAGTGGCGGCGTGAGGCAATCTGGGGCCCGGGGCAAGTTAACTTGATTGATGCCCATTCGTGAACATAATCGTGAGCGCACACTGCTACTGTTGGCCGGAATATCTTATTGTCCGCTATTCCGAACCCCGCGAGAAAACTGCGGACCCCATGGCGGCTCACTTCCAAGACATATATCTACTCGCTCCTTCGCCGTAACCTATACATGAGAATGGTTATTCCAGTGTCCCATTTTGTATAAATCGAAGAGAGGATGAATTTTTTCTCAGAACGTAGAATGCTGTATTTTATATCCGCTCGTATCCCAGCCTTGGGGGATATTTCGGAAAACAGAGCCAGGGAAGATTTTTGCAGAGATGGGGGAATATCCTAACCATCCCCCGCTACAAATTGAACACTGGGATATTCAGATTGTTGAGAGTCATGCCGTTACAGTCAAGCGAACAAGTAAGAGTCCTGAAACGGCATAGCTATTACGTCACCGACCACCATCGATGTGCTTCGTCGATTTTTCACTTGTGTGGACAACCGGGAGGGGCCCTTCGGTAGGTGAGCCCGGGACAGGGCCGCCGTTAGCCTTCCTTACGCCACCATTGCTCTGGAATTGTCGAACCTTACTAATGTGTTAAGAAATAATGGAATGAACTCAATAATGCCAATATCTTATTTTTTACATTTTTGTGGACAAGGACGCTTTTGGATATGGAATCACAATGCATAACTGCGTAGAGACTTTCTCTTTGGAATCCAATTTCGGATAATTAAAGCTAGAATCCGAATGGATAACAAAGGCATTTTTCATTGTATGAAAGCTCTAACTCAAATTTTGAAAAAGGCCCCCATTTGGAGAATGTACTTCACGGTACAATAGATAATGTGGAGTAAAAAAATGAGATAGACATATTTAATCAAAGTGAAAGGTATCGAGAATAAATAAATAAAAATATTCTAACCCAAACAAAATTACTACTTTAACATAGAATTGCGAAAAAGAAGCTAAGGGATTCGGTGACTATACGTCCCGAATTTTAGGGTTGTGTCACGAAAAAAAATATTACAAGTCCCGAATTTCATGAACAAAGGACAATATAATATCATGAACATAGGGGCATTTGAAGTAAAATTACATTTGTTTCACTGTAGTCCTTGTGAGCGCTTATAAATAATAGACAAGTGAGCAACTAATTAATAATCGCTTAGTTACGATCAATTAATTATACTAATTAATTATAGCTCGTTAAATAACTTAGTAATATATTTTAGAAAATAAATCATAAGTAAGTTACTATAACTGCTCAACTCCAAAGTGGATACATTTTTTTTTTTTTTTTTTTTTTGTCGTTAGTGCTATTATACTACAGATATTAACAACAGTGAGTTAGTTACCCCTCACAGTCCACCTCAGACAAAAAAAAAGGTAAAAATTATGAAAATTAACAAACATGGAGGAAGAGGAAGATTGTAATTTAAAGATTTTTTGAGAAATAATTTCAGAAAGGTAGTGTTTATAGATTTATGCCAATTATTCAGGCGTTGAAGTAGTTTTCTAAAACGCATTAGATTTTATTACTATTTTCGGTCATCAAGTTTCTACTGGTTCTAAAGTTGATGCTATATTTTTTTCTTTGTAATGTCAAGGTAGTTTCTAATAGAATGCAATTTTAAACTAAATTTTTGGCCTGAATAAAACTTTCATGGGGCCTTTAAACCATCCGCGAGGGGGGCTTAGATCTCAGTAAACTCCCTCCCAAATTTTAACTGAAAAATTATGGTCACTATACCAAGGAAGAACGCACTAAAGGAGAATATAATTCGCTTAATTATATTTTAACAATCAATAATATATTATTCTTATGTATACATTGGTTTATATTATATACTTTGTGCTTTTACATGTACCATCAGCCAGAGGCGGCGTTTGGGGGTGGCAACTGGGGAAACCGCCCGAGGCCCCGCGTTCCGAGTTGATATTTTTCTTACTCAATGATATAAAAGTTGATTTGTAAAGAAAAGTTTACAAATAAACTAGTTTGTATAGTTTCCATGCGAAATGTAATGTGAAATGAAAATGATAAAGAAGCACTTGTAATTAGCAATGCAGTGTTTAAAATATATTGTACTTTCTTTAAATAAATTATGTCGGATTTGTTTTCATAAGAAACCGTTGTTCATTAAAAAAGAGAATATTTAGTAATAAATTTAGGGTTAGGAATGAAAGGAAGAAGTGAGAGGAAGCATTTAGGGGGAAGTTGCTTACTGCTTTATCGGCTTTAGATGTAACATTTCGGCGCTCAGCGATTTTTACTTGTACTTTGGCCCCGCGGGGTCATTATTGCCCTAGGCCCCGCGCTCACCTAACGCCGCCTCTGCCATCAGCGTGCTATTCCCAGTCTCCTCAAATTTTATTCATTCGTAATCTAAAACCTGTTATTAATAATACCCACTGTCGCACACTTTTGCACATTTAAACTGCGCCGAAGTGATCGAAACGAACTTATTTGAGATTTAGGAAAGATCGTACAAGAAGATGAAAATATTCAAAGTTTCCGGTGTATAAAAGTTTGATACGTCTTAACCAGGAATTCCGCCAGGAGTTTTAGTTGTGGGGCGGGGGTAACGTCAAAGTTGGGCAAGAGTAAGTGCAGAGTTTTGCAAGGTTTCTATCAGTTTCTGACCATAAAAAAAAATAAAGTTGGGGTGCACTCGAGGATTTTGGGGTAACATTGTTCTTAATGCATGACTAAACGTTATCCATAAGAACAATAATACTACTGTAAGTTTCCCGTGATGAAATTCAATCCGAAAGATGTCGATTGAATTAAGGCGATTAAAGTAAGCATATTTTATTAAGAAATACTTAATTTATTGTTCTTTTTTTATGTTTAATTATATTAAAAAAATATTTTACAAACTATTTAGTATATATTTAATGGAATCCAAAACTAATTTAATGTTATTTACAGCCATAAAAGGAAAGATGTTACAGCCATTAGTTTACTTGTTTCGGTTTACCTTTAAAGTTGCTTTCTGCAAAACGACCAGTGAAACCTTTGAGAATGCTATTCAGAGCTTGGATCTTTCAAAATTCTTTAGTAATCTGAAGTGCGATAAAAATAATAAAACAATTAACAGATATATAGGCGCAGTTAAAAAAGGCTGAATTTTAGGGGGCAATTAGAAGCCCTAATATAGGAAATAGGAAAGAAACAACACCGAAATAAAAGTTAATCCAAGTGAATCTGGTTATAGATACAAATGAATCCAGAAGTTCAGAACAAAATCGAGAGATGGGTGTATTTTCCCAGAAATCATCATTTCTTAGTATTTTGTAAAGTAACAAAGCGTTTATGGTTATTATTATTTAATTAATTCATTTATTTTTAAGTAGATTCTAAATACAGCTGACTAGTCATTTTACATTCGAATGTTTACCAATATAAGAAAAATATTTAATATTAACAAAAACAATAACAACAACAACAAAAGAAAACAAATCTAGCGTTGAGATACCAGTTAGCGGGAACATAGATAGCGTCTCACTGCCCAATTAAATGAAGTGTTCGTGGTAAATCGATTATTGTAATTTTTGGGCGACCTATGTAAGAGCGAATGCTGGGAGCTGCTCAAGATAAAGCGATCAGTATCACCTTGCAGCGATGTAGCACCATTAGGTTCGACTATTTCTCTGAATGTGTATATTGCAATCATCTGCAAATAGTATCATTATTATGATGATGATTAATAATCTACATATTCATCCTTTATAAAAAAAATATAGGCGTTAATAAAATTCTTTAGGCGAGTCTTCTGAACCCTGGAATACATGTTCCTTGGACAAAAAAGATTTTCTTGCCTTATAATATATACTGAAGACTAATTTATTGTTTATTTACACTTAGCATTCTTTATTGTTTCCATTTTACTTGTAATTATGACTTTAATATGTAAAGTAGAGTCCCGCTAATCCGAACTAATTGGGGCTGTGCCCTGTTCGGATTAGCAAAAGTTTGAAATATCCGTACTTTCATTAAGCCGGAAAGTTATTTAGCGTCTTTAGCCTTCTAGTGCGTTTTAGACTGTGATCTAGTGCCAGCTTATCGCAACGACCTGGCAAATACGTATGCGTCGGAGTTTACTTGTGCGAAGTTCGCCATAAAGTACAGTTGTTCCCATGCGCACTTTTATGTTGTGTTCATGCGTCGTTGTCGCAACACTGCTTCATCAAATCGATTTACTTCTTTGCGTCAAAAGAAAATCACTGACTTTGTACTTCTTAAGTGAATACGGATTGTTTTTACCACTTGCTTTTAAATTTAATTGTAACTTACATTTTTGAGTTAATTACAGTATGTAATTAAAATTGTACTCTGACTTCTGTACTTTGAGTTCATTTTCTTGTACGTTGTATATAAAATACACGTTTTTACATGAAAAAACTATTTTCTTTTCCCCCCTCTTAAGTTAAAAATAATTTGGCATATTATCCCTGGGCTCTGTTCGGTTTATCCGGATTTTCGGATTAGCGGGGTTCGGATTAGCGAGACCCTACTGTACCTTCCATTGAACACAATGTTTTATGCATGATGAGGGAAATTATGATGTATTGTGTTTGATATTATCCTTAAATTGTGATCTTAAAGACGGTAATATTTGGAAATGTTTCATCTCGTTTCGTTCGAAAAAAATGAGTCAGTAGTAATATCAACATAACGCATAACATTGAAAAAGTATATGCACAAATAAGGATTTAAGACTTTTTTTCTCACAGAAATAACATATCATTATAGTACCCAGTAATAACTTTCTTATGGAAATTACGATTTTTATAAACTCTATTTCTGTCAAAAATTACATCCTAACACCCTTCACTTGCAATGTCAAGCATTGTTTCAGTCCCTATTATTATTATTTATTTATTTATTTTCGTGAAGAACGGGATGAATGCACGACATTGCTACAAATGTGCAAAGATCCATATACAACTGAACACCGTTTTGCTTCTTGACCCAAACAAGTATTCAAATACCTCTACGTATGTGTAATTAAGCGTACAAAACATTCTCAACCCTCAACATTCAGTTATTCAATCAAAGGTATCTTCCAGGAAGTCAAGCTAATCATTTTAGTATAATTTAAGAAACGATGTGAAGATAGTAACATCATAATTGAAAACTTTATTTTCTCATAATTTTCAAATGTGACGTCGGGGGACTGGATATCGTGTTCATAGTTAGGACAAAAGTGAATAATATAAGGACTCATGTCGTATACGATCGGGCGGCCGTAGTCCAGTTGGTAGTGCGTTGATGTAGCAATCGAAAGGTCCTGGGAACGATCCCAGCGGCTCCAATCGTGAAATGTTTATTCTGGGTATTTCTTCATTCAATCAGACAAATGCAGGGATGGTGCCTTCAAAATAGACCTTGGAATGCTATCTTCCCATATCTTCTCCCCTACAATATCCGCAAAAGAATCTGCACTGGTAAGTAGCATACACAAATCGTTACGAAAGATTCGCTAATATTACAATCAGTTTATATTATGATAATACAAGAATATGACGTACGTGGGTCCAGTGGTCGTGTGTTCAATCCCAGTGACCGAACATCTTGACTGAGGTTTTTCCAGTTTTTTTTCTCAGTCACACTACGCAAATGCCGGGATGGTACCTTCAACTTAGGCCTTAGTCGACACTTTCCCGCCTACTTTCGTCTCCCCTATTAGGCTTGAACGTTACATGCTTAAATGCCCTCAATGAAATTAAAGAACAACAACAGAAAAATCCTGAAAATCCGGATGCCAGAAATTGGGACCAGCCGAAAATCTGGAGTTTTCAAAATGAGCTTCTACAATTTAAAAAGGTGTACGCGCTTGCGTAAGCACCATAGATGCCCAGCAGTAACAAGAGTGTAGTAATTGTATCAGTTAGAAATTACGAAGTCGTAAGCAAGATGACACTAAAGTTTATAAAAGAAAACCAATGGAAGTACTAAACAGTACAACAGATGGGGCAGAAGCTACAAATGCCCTATGCAAAAACAGTGCAGCAAACGGAACAGAAAATGTGTAATGAAAGAATTAAATATTTGTCCGTTGTTCGAAGATTCTACCTTATATCAAGAAGTTTTGTTAATGAGCTAAAAATATGTAATGAATTTATATAAAATATACAAAATCTGCTTTCACTTGTGCAGCATAGATTTCTTTTAGTCTATATTGTTAGAGTTCGTTTAGACTGTGTTTAAATGAAACCGCTCATTCTGATGAGTGTAGCTTGCTTGATAATTTGCTGATGAATAAATTACTGAAATTGTCCTTCTACATTGTTATTTCACCTTAAATTTGACTATTATTATAAGTACCACATCTTACATCAATTTCATTATTAATATCATCATTATTATTACTCGGGTCGGCTAGGATTTCGAACCTATTTGAGAGTTCGAGTTGGTAATCTGCTTTGATGCTCGGATTATTTATTCATTTCACTTCGAATTTCAGTTGTTTTGACCCCTTGCTTTCTCTGTTCGCGATGCATAACTTCTCTTTCTTTTGTGATCATTAATTGATGGTCGGTGTCACCTTCCGCTCCTCTGTACGACCTAACATCCATTATGTTGGTGTGTCTTCGTCTGTGTACTAATATGTCATCGATCTGGTTGAGAGTTTTGCCGTCCGGAGATACCCATGTGTATTTGTGTATGTCTTTGTGTTCAAAGTACGTGATCTCTACCAGTAGGTTTTTCGAAATCGCGAAAGTTATCAGTCTTTCTCCATTGTTGTTGGTCTTTTCGTGAAGGCTGTATTTACCTATAGTAGGTCTATATTTTTCTTCCCTCCCCACCTTTGCATTGAAATCACCCAACACAATTTTCGAATTATACTTCGGCATTCGGTCAAACAATCTTTCTAGCTCATCGTAGAATATATTTTTGTCGTTATCAGTAACCACCTCTGTCGTAACATAGACGTTTAATAAAACCGTGTTGCCCCATCGAGTACGTATCGTAACGTACGATAATCTTTCGTTTACGAACTCTATTTTCTGAACCGCCTGAAGAATACTATTCTTAATGAGGAACCCTGTTCCGAAATCGTGAGACTGTGTTCCTCCGTAGTAGAAAGTGTACTTGCCCTGTGGGATGCTATCTCGACCCTCCCACAGAACTTCTTGTATCGCTAATATGTGTAGCTCATACTTCTCGGTCTCGCGTACTGCCACTTTAAGAGCGCCCGTTTGGTATAACGTTCGTACGTTCCACGTTCCTATTCTAAGGTCTTTCTTAATCCTGTTCTTGGAGCCCCCTGAAGCAGTCCCAGCCCGGAGATCCGAATGAGGGACTAGTTTACCTCCGGAATATTTTACCCCAGGAGAATCCATGAACCATCTGTTACTATTTCTTGACATGTTTTATCGGTGTAGAGTTGTCAGCTCTACGACCTCGTAGTAAAGGTAGACATTCAAGATGTCGTCCTCTGTCCATCTCTGAGCCTTGCCGATTTCATTCATCTTCAGTATCAGAGTGGTAATGGTGATGCTGCTTCCCCTAACCATGATATTTTTGTTCGGGGGTTGATAAATAATTACGGAAATCTTTTTTAAGATATTTCCAAGAGCTGTACAATAAATCTCCTTCTCTATGGGACATTCTAAATTCCCTAATTTTCTTCTTAAGCATCAAATTTAATATTGTTCAATGTTAAAATACACATTCTCTATACAGAATCGTGATTAACGGCGATATCAATCATTGGCAAAAGCCCAATCTACTTTACACTATGGGTATGACCAACAGCACAAAATGTAGGCGTAAACTTCCAAAAATCGAAACTAAGACGCACCTTGATTTTGGGGGAGAGAAAAAAATGACTCTTAGATTCGCGTAAATGCGGTCTCTCTCTTTCTCAAGGCATTCCCACCCAGAGCTCCAAATGGAGGGGCAGTTTACCTCCAAACTATTTTGTTTATGGACAAATCATTGCCCTATATTATCCCTGAAAGTAGATATGGTGACAGCAGTGTCCCCATCTGCTAGTCAGTTGGCTGCATCTGAGAGAAAGCTTACTGGAAGAACTGCTGCCTCCTTCCAGCAAAATGAGAAATAGTGAAGACGACATCTGTTATTCAGAGAGAAAACTACAGATCAACAGAAAAGTACATATCGAAAGAACAAGTATATCTGGGAAGAAAAAATATATCTCAAAGGAAGAGTATAAGAAAATAAAGATTATTGTTGAAGAATGATGATGGGTGTTCTGCCGGAAGGTCCCTGGCCAAGACAAACCGATAGTGAACCTGGCTATTTGCCTTCCATCGAATGTAAGGACAGAATCTACAGTTTAACGTGGGTTCCGAACCACTTCTGTCCCCACCAGAAATCGAACCCGGAACCCCTTGATTACAAGGCAGCGAGAGTTACCATTCACCCATAGGGGACGCAGCGGTAAGTTAATATTCTTTCATGTGGACACCTTGTTTTCAGAGAATCCTACACACAGCAACTACACAAATATATTTGGTGGTTCCCGTTTAATAGTATTATGATTTTAAAGCGTCCACTCTACCTTCATGAGCAATACGATATTTATTCATTTATATCATGCAGCACACAGTCTCACTGAGAGTCGAGTTCGACACAGACTGCACCGAAGGGTGAAGCTATTAGCCAAATAAACAACCAGCATTAACAAATTTGTAATTATAAAAAAAGTTTATCTGGTTTAGTGGTATAAAAAAAAGTTTATTTCGGATGACTGAAGTCCAGTTAAAGATGATTTAAACCAACTAAGTTGACCTAAGCGAATCGAACCTAACCTTTCACTGCTTCAAACAATTCGTGGGAGTATCCAAAGTAAGTTTCCTCGCGTATACTCAAGAAAAGATACATACATTTTCACACATATCAACCGGAAAGGAAAAGAAATAAAATTTCTTGGTAAAAAAAAAAAAAAACTTTAGTAAACTGTTTTATATGGGCCAGTCTAGTAACTTCTGACTTCGGCCCGTCATGATTAGACCCTTTACACCTAGTTAAAATCCACAAACATCTATGTCCCTACCCGGATTCGAGCCCGGGACCTTCGAGTCGTCGTCATAACACCTTAGACCGCATGACTACCACGTCGGAAATAAAATGCCTTATTGATGAACGCAAAAGCTTGAGAGATATATGATAAGATCTAAATTACTTTACTGGCTTTCAATTCACGTTAGTAATTAAAAACAACGAAGAAAAGGCAATACCCTCCCCCACCTCAATAACTTGAAACTCTAAATCAGTACAAATAACTGAATGCAAGGAAAGGGTTATTTCGAAATCCCTCCCTGCGTTGAAGTAATGAAATTATTTATAAAAATATTGAGGATTTTAATTAAAAATATCATTTTTATTTAAAAAATTAAAAATGGAAATTTTATTTCCATAGATACTTACTTAATACGTTACCAAGGAGATCTACTTTCCAACAATGATCTCCTGTCTGAATTTACTGTGTTGCTCTCACGTTGCCACGGTTCAAGGCAGTTCCCCCACGGATAATAATGTATTATAAAACCGATCTCTCAGAGGTTTGCGATTAGTTATTATATAAGCTTGCGCTTCCTGATTCTGGATCAGTCTCATTTGGACTAGCGCGGCAGTAGGTAGTGAGTTTATGCTACCTATTCGTCGATCGTCGACTGCTAACTTATGTATAGGATTCCATCCTATTTTGTACTCTTCAACTGAAGACCGTTTTTCTTAAACTGTAAAAAGTCGACGATTAATAATGCCGCCATATACGCTACGGAAAGAAGATTTCTTCTTATGATTCCCGCAAGCATCCGAGACAAAGAACTGTCCTGGATATGACAAAGTCGCATGATTTATCTGAAGCGACTCATCCCGAATATGACGTAAGTGGATGCTGGTGTCTTCCGGAAGCATCAATACAGCTGCCTTCAAGACGACTACAACTACAAGACTTCCCGAATTGACTCTCCTGTTGAAAGTGACAACCCCGATTGCAGCAGCGTATATAGAAGCTCCGGAAGATGGAACTGCTATCCAACAGCTCCCGACTATGACTACTTTGAATGCAGGTGTCTTTCGAAATCAATTAATATGGCTGCTTAAGAGACGATTACAATGACAAGACTACCCGGATG
>JAGDQP010000897.1:0-28623 GCA_022664845.1 Lepisma saccharinum | reverse complement strand
TTGGAAATTACGAAAGATTGAACTGCAATCCCTACTGTAACTGCTATGGATTGTTGTGTCTTTCGGACTCTAATGAAGCTGTTCTCAAGACTACTACTATTACATGACTTCCCGGATGGACTTCCCTGTTAGAAGCGACAACCCCAAATGCAGAGTCTTAGAAGTTCCGGAAGATGCAACTGCACTGTGACTGCTTTGGATGGTGGTGTCACTCCGAATGGCTGCTTACGAGACTACAACAATCGCAGGACTTCCCAGATGGACTCTTGTTAGAAGCGACAACCTCAATTGCAGCCATTCTGGAAGCTAAGAAAGGTGATAGGACCAAGGTGAAACTGCTATCCAATAACCCTAAACTGTGACTGCTACGGATGGTGATGTCTTCCGGACTCATTAATGAAACTATTTTCAAGACTACTACAATTACTGGATGGACTCTTGTTAGAAGCTACAACAATAATTGCAGTAATTTTGGAAGCTCCGGAAGAAGGAACCCCGACTGTGACTGCCCGGAAATGACGTTACAGTTTTGGCCAGAAGAACAGGTGAAATATTTATCCTTGCATTCGAAATAAAAGTATGCAACTTCCCGATGTTGACACCTGGAGGATATGGTAAGAAGAGACAACTGTTGTGTCACTCTCCTCTGCCCGTCACATGGTTCAGCAATCTCAGACTGAAGGACCCAGGAGCATCAAAATTTCACATCAACACAAATAGTTGGAAACTAATTCTGAAAGTTAGATTTGGAAACCTGGAGCTGGGACCTGATTTCAATTGTAAAATTCTAATGTAGAGGAAACCAAATTGCAAATAATATATCCAAATAATGTCAATTGTTGTGGTTTTATTTATTCTTCCGTTTGTGTACATGTGTGCGTGAAATATTTCAGGAGTTCGAAACAAATATTTAATAACAAAACTTAATAGGAATAACGGTAACAATAGGTGTGATTACTTTCAAATCATTCTTTTATTATTGCAACACAGTAAGTTTCGCTCTTACAAAGCAGCGTAGTAATATTCAATTAAATAAGTAGTAGAAACAGCAGTGATGTGTGTTGTTCCTCCTTGAAAATAGACATGTTTACTACTTTCTTGTATCCAACCGACAGCCTTATTTACTGCATGCACTCGCTTCTATCACTGAGTCCTACATTTATTGTCGAGATTCATTCAAAAATTTAAGACCTCCAGTATCCTACATTTTAATTTGACATTACAAGTTGGATTTTTCGGCCTAAAATTTTTGATTTAAGGTTATCAATTTCCGGAAAAGCAATACGGTTCGTTAACATAAGAAGCAAATGAAAAATTGAAGAAATTACAATCAGTAGAAAAACCTCTTCGGGGGTAAAGGGAAGAGTGACGCAAGAATTCTACTCACAAAAGAAGTGATATTCATTTTGCGAGTGACTTTGTTTGTGTCGCTATGGATGGAGGAAGTGTTTTCCTTGTAATAAAATTAATAAATTAACAGACCCTCCCTTCCGCCATAGTGACACAAACAAAGTCACTCGTAAACTGGATATCACTTCTGTTGTGAGTAGAATTCTTGCGTCACTCTTCTCTTTACTCCGAAGGGATTTTAGTACTGATATAACTTATTTTATAAGGCTCCCTATTAAAAATAAAGTTCATAGTTTTCATACCAAAGGTCGATTTTGGACCATGGTAGACTCCGTATCTCCAAAACGGTAATTCCTATTTTTAAGAAAATAAGCATCAATTTGTCTATACGAATCCCGCAATTGACCCTCCAAACCTCTTGGTACTAACCATTGTGGGCTAAAACAAAAAGACAGACACACTTCTCTATTTCTCTTTTGAAAATTCTGTGATTGGGCTAAAAAAAAAGTCATAATTTTTTATCCCCTTCACCGATTTTGACGTGTGATACACTGTTTGAAAGGTATTAAAGCGTAGATTATGATCCCGAAGTTTCGGCCGCCTATATGATCTGGTGTCAGTGCTATCATAAGAAATGTGAAATTCTGAATTTTTCTTCGAACCGTCCTAGGGGGTACAGGGAGGTCCTACTGACCCAATTTTGTTTTCTGTGTCTTAGTATGGCAAAGAGCTTTCAAATGCAAGTTCAGGTATCAAAATCTGACTTTTAGTTCGCTAGATCCAAAATTAGCTGTATACATAGAGTGCCGCTAACAGACTTATTTGTCAGCGTCACTCGAAGTACTACAGTTCTTCATGATTATTGGTTAATTGTTCAGTTATAATTTTGTGCAACTTAACATTTTCTAAAACAATGCTCCTCATTCGCTAAGTCACAAATTATACTTTCATAGTATCTAAGTTCCTGATACTAGATGAGTTAAAGACGTTTGAAGTGTTCAATAATCAGAAAATAATATTCGAAGTGATTGTTTGTACGATTTAACAGATAAAATTTACTTTAAAAAATAATTGAAACAATTTTACATAAGCGAAAATGGAAGTTATGAGAGATATCGAAGTCGGACAAGTTCTGAAATGAAAGCTCGAACTCATCTACATTCGATGAATCACTTAACTTCCATTTCTTAGATAAAAAAAAATCGACTCTTCTTACATTTTGTTAAATTTTATCTGCTAAATCCTTTGAGACAGCAACATTGGTGTTAACATTTGTAAATGTATCTTATGGTTAACAACCGAAAATCAATTGGTTAAGAAAATATGGTAAGCTACACAAAATTATAAATTAAATAATTAATGACTATAAATTTCTTCAATTCTTTCCATTGCGTTTTTGTTGTTCTTACAGATTGGAAACATTGACTCAAAAAAATTGACCCCGATAAAATTCAATACAGAATATTATATAATATTTTTGTTCTTAAACTTTTGCCTGGCAGTGTATATATTTTATGTTATTTATTTCTGAAATTATATAAACATAAATATTTAAATACTCTTCCAAATTAGAAAATAGTCTGACTTCACAGAAGGATCTTGTTCTAAACCGTTTTGGGCTTGCGATAGAAAAACAGATGTCGCTTGTCTATCATAACTTCTGTAATAACTTACTTTTTAGCCAAGGGACTACAAGTTTTATAGTGAGTTTACATCGAAATATTTACATTTAATTTATACATTTAGGTATTAAAAATAATGAATATGGATTTTCGTGATCAGCTTACAAAAAAATTGTCTAAGTAATGAGACCTAATACAATCTAAGGTCGTTGTCTACTACGTATCTTCACTGTTGCACGAAAGATTCTGGATTCGGTATATGGAACAGATGTGGGTTGAGAACAAGTTACAGTTACATAGTATGATACCAATTGTTCCAATAGACACATACACGAATGAACGTAGAAAAAGATACATAGAATCAATAAAGACAAAAAGGTTTATACAGGACAATCTACTTAACCAAATAAACGATAGAATTATCAAACATAAAATAACATACATACTGATAAATTACACATGCAAACTTAAAAAGAATTATCAAAACATCTCTATATTTTCGCTACTGATGTAAAGTTACTGGGCCAATAATATACAAAAGACAGATGACAAGAAAGTAGCTATGACGAGCTAGAAGTCCAGTCTTGGGGTCCTGCGGACCCGGGGCATTTTACTACGGCGAATGTATCCAAATAAATTAAGTATTTGTTAATTTTTTGAATCCCAGTAAAATTATTATTAATTCAGTACTTGCTGAGCACGTGAATATGGATAAGATAGAATAAATCCAGATAAGAACAATAATCAAAACATATTTAAATTCTTTAATAAACACTTTGCCACTTGGGTTTCCTAGATGTCTCGCTGGTGCGTGCTGTGTCGTGCTTCTGCGGTTTCCGGTTCTATCACTTCAAAACAAATTAGATTATTCACACACATTCTTTTAGAAACGTTCAAGGGACGAAAGTGGCCTAATTTGGCCTGAAGTCCCTCCTGGTGGCCCTGAGGGCCCTGGAATTGTACTATCCATGGATGTATTATAGTGTATCTTCCACTTATAAATTTGAGATACGCAATTTTATTCGCTTGGTTTTAGCGATCTGATATTTGTGGTCTATACTGACTTCCAAAGGGAGATGTTCAAATTTTACTTATTTTTCTCAAAAACAGAATTATCTATCGCAGTAAAATCCGTCTGGGGTTCATAAAATATAACTATGATAATTAAATATACGTAATATACTGATAAATTCAAAGGAAGTACACAAATATAGTGAGAAAAAATAGCATTATTCTCCAGAAAGTTAATTCCGTCATACTAGGCTAATCTAGGGATGGTAACTTTAATCAACACCCTGGCCAATTTCTACCCCATATAATCTCTTCTACCATATCCAGACCTGGGTCGAAGATGCCTATAAAGGCTTAAAAAAGTTTAATTTTTTTTTCGCATGGTTTACCTACCTCTATTAATAATGGTACATTATGCAAACCATTTATAAGCGAGAATAGACCATAAAAGTATACATGTTTCTTACCAAACATATGTGTTCCGTAGATGTAAACACATTCCAAAGCATCTAAATAGTTTCTCAAAGTTAAGTTCCTGAGTTCAATATATTTGGACAGAAAGTATAAAGAATACATGAATTGCCAAATGAGCACGAGATTAAACATATTGTGAACTTTAGGATACTTAAAGTACACGTAAACAAATATTGAAATTATAAAACAACTCAGGAGATCGATAAATGAGATAAAGCTAAGCATAAAGATATACTACTTTCTACATAACAATAGCAAGTCTATTTTAATTTTAATAAATGATTAATCCATAAGTTCATCAACATTAAATATTAACTTAAAACTTCTGATTAAAAAGCTTCATTAAAATTTATATTTACTAATAAACCAGTAAAATAAATATACAAACGATTCCATGCGCCAGTTCAGAAATATTTTTCTACTATAATCGCTGTATAACATTATTGATGATTTTTTTAAAAGCGAATTGTTTAGGTTTCTTCGTTATTCTAATTCCTATGGACTCCAAATCTAGACAAACAAACTACATTCTTGAAAATATGTATATTTACTTCAATTTATAGCAAATTTTCTGCTTTTTTTTGAAAAAATAACAAAACTTCCTTTAATTGAATAATTTTTTTTATTCGATTAACAACAAATTTGTTTACAATAGAATAAAATTGTGGGGATTGTGAAACGTTTATCCATTAATTAAAAAATAAATTTTATTCAATAAAGAAATAAGTTTCTATAAACGAGCTAAAATATTTCTCTGACTAAAGATGTAGTTAAATTATATCTTTATAACAGAGATAAAAATTTATTTGTTTTCAAACCTTGTTTGGAATATTCTTAAGACTACGTTTCTTATAAAATAATAAATCTTTTGTGTTTAATAGTTAAATGAATACGTAGATAAATTTAAAAGGAACCTGAGATGTTGCGTAACAAATAAGAATGAAAAAGTGTTCATTAAGAGAAAATATGTAGAAAAATAGAAGCAACTGTGAACATTTTCAGCTACATTTTAAATTGAGAACTTTGCTGGTAAATAGTTTTTAATAAATCAATTTTGGAAACACTTCTAATATCTTGCACTTAAGTATAAAACTTTAAATTTAAAATCAGATGTATTAATAAAATATAATAGCAAGCATATTATGCGTAATACACTACATTAGAACATAAGATAAAAAAGAATAAACAATGGTGAAATAGGACTGAATATTTATAATGTGATTTTTCAGCAGCACGAACCAAGCTCGAAAGAACATTTTTTTTTTTTTTTTGCCTTTGGACAAATCTGTTTTCTTTTTTTCTTAATGTTGAATGTTCGCCTGTACAATATGCGGAAATGTTGATTCAACCAAATTTAGTTGAATAAATCGTCCAAAAAGGCGGACATTTAAAGGTTTCGTCAACCTTAAATCAATCTTGTCCAATTCCGAAAATACTTTTTGTGATTATTTTTACTGTTGATGCTCCTTACATGTTATATCTATCCCAAACTATATAAAACGATTTATTTCTATTGTAACACGCTTCTATCTGTCAACTTTGTTCTTGTCCGTGAGAGGAAGTAAAAAATGCACGCGAAGCGGTCTTGGTCATATGGAAGGCATAATCCCGGAATATGTCTACTGTCTAAGTGAAGCAGGAGAATACATTTTAACATCAAACTTGTGGAAAAACGAATCTATAGAAATGCGTTTCCTGCAACGAATTCGTTTTTGAGGAACTATTTTTCTTGGGAACTAGTTTCTTTTGAAGAAAAAAACTTGGAACGTGAACGGATTCCAGTTCCTTTTAAGCAGGAATGAGTAAACGTTCCATTTTAAGAGGAACTGATATATATAAAAAGAAAGCTCCCTGCTCTGTGATTTCGAAACTTATTTTGCGCGAGTGCATATATTAATTTCATTTTGGCGGATGCTTTAGTTTAAAATATTTTTGCAAAGGAAAAATACAATGTTATGATGACACGCGATTCACTACGCTTAGCCATTAACCCATGACCGTACACCTTCTTCTGACTCATGACTGGTACGTGGAAAAATTCCTCCTTTTTTTCTGAGGAACTTGAACATCACAAGTTCACTTGATTGCTGTAACGTGGATAAATTCCTTTTCTTGAGGAACTTGAACGTAATTCGTTACTTTTCCAGTTTAGAACTTTGAACTGAATTCCAAGGTTCCTATCAATGAAAATGAACTGAGCTTTGAACTAGTTTCTTCTTTCAGGAACTTCCCCTAGATTGGTTGACATAGACGAAATACTTCTAATGCGTAAGGACAAGAGTTTTTCCTTCTAACATTCGATGTATTATAATAAACAAAACTTCATTACTATTTGCCATTAACCTCTGACGTCACAAGTTACATATTTCAGATTATTAACATCCACGTGACGCGATGTCTATATGGCCATCACTTCCGTCTGCCACTGTGCTTTGTTATTTATGGCATTTCCATACAGATTAAAGATTTTAATTTCTAAACTTGTGTCCAGATTTTCCCTAAAATTTGAATATCGACCAAAGATTCACCAATAATAATATCTGAATTTTCTGTTCTTATGTTCCTACAATTTGATTTGAGGATGGAGTTGAGAAATTCTCCCGGAAGTGAAATCACTTCATTTGAACAGTGATTTCAGATCCGATTTCCAGCGAATTAATTCACTAAAGTCAATTAAAGACTATTTAAAGTAACTAAATGAGCCCAGCTTAACCAGCTTAGTTTTGAACGACCTGGTGAAATATCTAAAACACCTTCGTCGCGTCACGGGGATGTCAGCTATATCGATTTTTTTCTGAATTGAATCTGAATTGTATTTATGGCTCTTAGGCATCTAAGGCTCATGCCGGGATAGGGGGAGAGGAAAGGATTCGGGAAGGTGTCGGCCAGGGCCTGTGATCCGGCATTTCCCTGGTACCCTGCAAAAACCTCAGTCAGGATGGTCGGCCGCTGGGATCGAACCCATCCCGAATGCTACACCAACGCTTCACTACTGAGCTACGACGACTCGGTGGAATTCTTACTGTTCAGTAATTCGAACAATTTTCACTCTTTGATTATGACGTTTATTATTATTATGGAACGGAATTAAGAAAACGCTGGTTAGAATCGTAGAATAGAATCTGTAGATAGCAACTTACTATGTTTTAAAATTCAGCTACCATATTATATTCATAGATGTCAACACTGGTGTAAATATTAAGATCTTGAATCTCTCGAAGAAAGAATAAATAACACTGATGCATTATTGCATTAAATTATCTCCATCCTTTTTTTAAAAAAGCGAACATGTTTCTTGAAAATATAGCAGGGTTCCAAGCAACAACATTAAAAAGAACCAGCCAACTTGTGTTTGCATATAATGATGTGTTAAATAGAAGATAACAGACTGTCAGAAAACTTTTTCATAAATCTTTTCTATTTGTTTTTAACGGGTATTTTTTCGTTATTTGTATGTAATTATGTATCGTTCCACAGTCCTCATACACTATCAATGAAATGATTGACCACTGTATGACACAGCCCTGTCTTTTAGCCTGGTTTCACCACTTTTAACTTTATTATTATTATTATTATTATTTCATGACAGAGTTGGCATCATTCATCCCAAATTAGTTTCCCACGATTTTCTCAAATCTCAAGAAGTGAATCAGTGATCTCTTTACATAGTCGTAAGGTTACAATGACTTACGCAAACTCTTTCATCAACCCGCTAGCAGCGGCATAGTTTCAGTTCTACAGCAGTCCCTATATTCACCCCACTACGCCACTCTCTACCAGAACCTCCAGGCTTTTTTCAAAACACTTTTTTTCTTAAGAACTGTTTAAGACAAACTATCCTGAACACATTTTCATTAATTAGTTATCAGGTATGTATTGATTAATGATTTTATATTGTTTTCTTTACTTATTGGTTTTGTCTATAATGGCGTTTGCTATATTTGAGTCCATGACGATGGTTGTTCTCCCTGGAGGTTTCTAGGCAAAGTGAACCGATGGTAGTTTGCCATTGTCTTCCATCGGAAGAAGCTTACGTCCTAAGGACAGGAGATCTACACTTCAAAGTAGGTTCCGAATTACTTGACGGGTATCGAATACGAATCCCCTTGTTTACAAATCAGCGAGTGTTAAAATTCGCACACTGCGTATTCGAGTAACAAACGAAATAAATAATAAAAATCAGTAAATATTGTTAGTATTGATTATGATTGTTGTTTTTCCGGATACAGTTCTATGACCCTAAGGTACTTGAACAAGGTGAACCAATGGTGATATCTATTATCTTCCATGAGATGAAGAATATATTCTAAGAACGGAGTCTACAATTTAAACCACGCTTTCTTAATTTGAAAAATTGTGGAAATTTCTTTGGACTGGTTGAAAATTTAAAGAAAATAACCATCATATAAATCTCAACATATTCAGAATTCGAAATTTTAAAAATATTTTTGCAATAGCCTTCTAGCACAGAAATAACTACAGAAGACAAATTCAAAGATTGTTAAAAAAAAATTAAATTTAAAAAAAAATAAAAATGTGCTTTTATACATTTCACGCACTTTTGTTACACTTAATAATAATAACCAAAGCATTGAGCATGAGACTAATCAAAACAGGTTATAATTATATTAATATCTAAGATGACTCACCTTGGAACGGGTAACCGGTAAAGTATGGAGCCATATTCAGAGTAGACACTGCCATTAAAATAAAACGTCTTTTATTTTTTTTTATCTTCACAAACTTGCAGTAGAGTTCCTTTTTCCTGCTGGCGACAGAAATTTTTGGGAGGCCTAAACACAGAATACAGCCGGACGCGTAAAACACTGTAACGCAACAAGCGATTTGTCGGCAAAGAAAAAAATATCTTGTTCAGATAAACAGTTCGTTGGATACTGATTCAGTGAGGACAGGTCCTTCGTGTGGACAGCAGGACACACACACACATATACGCACCTACACACACACACACATACAGGGAAAAACTTCTGTCCTCCCCCCTCCGAAGAATAAGTGAGAAAATACCCCCCGCGAAAAAGGTTGGGAAGAGGGACTTTTACACCTGTGACCACCACGCACCAGCACGAGTTACCTCAAGCGACAAACACCAATGCTTGTGAGAAAAGTCGGATGCGAGATCAGAAAGCAAAACGACGGGTCCTACCCACTACAACACTCATGAACTGGCTTGCATAGATCTTTTTTTCTTCTTCTTCTTAGCGTTCCTCTCCTTTGGTCTCTTTTAATATCCCCATTCTTCTCGTAGTCAGCCTGTTGTATGGTGGTTACCTTCGACGATGGTGGTCCCCCTTCTACCGACAAGAGCGGTACTCTTTGATCCTCCAAATCGTGTGCAGTGATTGGCGGACAACGTGCAATAGGTTGTGTTTGAGGGCGTGGTTTTCGAAGGTATATGCATGAATATGAACACCCGTAAGGCTTTAAAAAGATACGACAGACAAGGAGATATATATATATATGTACTTAAAAAAAAACGAAGTGATCTTGATGTACTTTTTAAGCTCCGATCAACAAGTTTGGTGAGGAACGATCGACACCCCTTTCTTAGTGTTCCCCTTGCTTCCTCCCCGCCAAAGACTTACACGGGAACGAGAAAACCACACACACTTCACATTCACACATATACATAATCTCTCACATATTTAGTGCTTCTGGCAAGGACATTACACCATCAATGATCTCAAAAAACAACCGTCGAATGATTCAGGAAGGCGCTTGCAACCTTTTTTTATTTATTTTTCTTTCTTGGGGAAACAGAAAAAATAAGCAAACAGAAAAACAATTGCCTGATCCTTCCGTTTTGCCACTATTTAATGTGCGTTCCTTCTTTCTCTCCCTTTTCATTTACTATCCTATAATTACATATCTACGTAACAGCAATCAAACAGGCAAAAAAACAACGTCAAAAGGGAAATGATGATAACAGTTTGCTTGGTATTTAGTATTATTGCAATCTTCACGCAATGGCTCTTTGGAAACTTGTGTGCGTGTTACCTTCTGTATAAATAAGTTTGTATGTGTGGGGTTTAACTGTAATAAAAGTTTTATAATGGTCTAATATACTTCTATCTTAGGCTGAATCTACCAAAAAAAAGAGCCGCCCATGGGCAGCAACAGGTATCAAAAAATATGTCTTTATCTGTAAAAGTGATGATGATGATGACGACAATGAGTCATTCTTTTTTTTTCGTGATGAAATGAAGGCGGCAGACTCTTTTCAGTTTTTTTTTTCTTTTTTAATTTAGTTTTATGTCGTGTTCAGTTAATTTCAGCTTAATCAATTTCTGATGAGTAAATAAAACAAGCAGTTTTTTTTTTAAATATATAAAATACTAGCTACTGTGCCAGCCTGATGGTGCGGGACCAAATGTATCTATCATGCTTCCTTTTCTTTGCTCAATCTTCTTGTGATCGGTTAGCTACAGATCTCTTAGCTTTTCATATTCTCTTACCACGCAACACAAACAACACAGATGTCGCGCGGGTTGCGTACGGATTAAGGATATGCTATTTAATGTGTACCCAAGTATACACTAAAAGACTGCTACAATAAATTAAATGAGTCTTGACAAGTAAAGGCTGGAATAAAATTTCGAACATCATACAAATATTAAGTGCCACGAAAAAGAAATAGGCCTGTGTTTTTTAGAAGATTTGTCACCCTTTATAGCCACTCCCAAGCCTGGAATAAAGTGAAGAGTATAATCAAAGTTCACTTTTGAAAAGAGAAAACATAGATATTAAGGTGTAAGCACTTAAGTGCTCACACTTATTTAAAAATATTTAAATATATTTTTGACCCTCGGGCATCTAACCGGCCTATGCCAAAGATGCCTAAAGGCAAAACAAGAAAGAAAAAGAATCAAGTATTCACACTTTAAAATGTGTTTTTTTCAGAACTTTCAAAAATAGACTTTGATTGCTCTTTCTGAGTACCCTTCAAGTGTAAAAGGAGTTTTTCTTTTCAATGAGGCTCTAAGGTTTCCTAGCGGTGTAACTTAAAAGACAGCAGTATTTGGCTACGTCGGGCGTGCAAAATAAGCGTCTAATTTAACAGGCACTTTCGCACATTTTTTTTTAGGAATATCACACACTTTCGAATAAATGACACCAAGGCCTCTTGAACATAATACTGTACACGGTATTGTAAAGGCTTTACGAAATGTTTTACTTTTAAAAATAAAGATTATTTAATTACCTCCATAGTAACTTTTTTATGGAAATTTCAATAATAGTAATCGTTATTTGTAAGGAGAAAAATAGCTCTCAAAATTTTCACCTATGTTCATTCATAATGCCCACACAATATGTTGAAGCATTTAATGGAAGTAGCCTTTTCGAAAGAACATAATAAAATTATGGTATTCCTAGGAATGTGTGAAAATCAATGTCGAGTTGGACGGTCATTTTGTAGGCCGCCATACCCCGAACGTAGCGAGATTGAGGTCGAAATTTCGATAAAGAAATTGAAAAATAACAAATCACCCGGGATTAAGAACAATCCAGCTGAACTAGTTAAAGCGGGAGGAAAAGCATTAGTCAGGGAATTACATAAGTTGATATGTGCTAGAGAAGGGAGGAGTTACAAAAAAAGGCGATAAATTGGACGGTAATAATTACCATGGAATCTCTTTACTCCCAACATGTTACAAAGTACTGAGTAATATCATAGACCTCATAATGGATAGACTTATCACGCTTCCCCATTTCTGGCTGCGCTAAAACTAATGGAATAGTTTTATATTCCATTAGTAGAATATGACGTCTATGGCAAAGCTACCTAGCGAATGGATTCAAAATCACGTGCTCTGAACAAAAATCCATTAGTTTTAGCGCAGCCAGAAATGGGGAAGCGTGATAAGTCTATCCATTATGTGATCTATGGTAATATCCTGCTAACATGCTGAAGTGTATACGAAGGTGAAAGAATTGGAGATCACCAATGTGGATATAGAAAAATAGATCTAAACTGGGACAAATTTTTGCCTTGAGACAAATATTAGAGACGAAATGGGAATACAATGGGACTGTTCACCAGTTGTTCATTGATTTTAAGAAAACATATGATTCTATCAAAAGGGAAAAACTATACAATATCCTGGTACAATTTAGAATTCGAAAAAAATAACTTGTTCAGTTAGTAAAAATGTATCTCAGCGATCCCATAAGCAGAATACGTGTAGGGAATAACGTTAGATAGTTTCGTTTCGACATTCGCAACTGATTGAAACAGGGTAATGCTTTGTCACCACTACTGTTTAAGGTTAATGTAAAGCAAAGATCTCCAACAAAAGGTGACAGCACTCCCGAAGATGGCAGCAAATCGCTTGATTGTTGTTGTGAATATGAAAACCTATAACAATGAAACTCTTTCAACAATGAACAAAAAAGAAAATTAAAAATCAGCATTGATCGAACTCTTGAATTGGTTGTGAACTTTATTCCCTAAAGGTTAGAACTGTCTGGGTTTGAATTTGTAGGAACAACATTGAAATTTCGTGCAACGATAAAAGAACATTAGACATATACGGAGGTAGTGCTTCCATCTTTTTTTGGAGATCGTGCTTTACATTAACCTTAAATTTATGTTCGAATATACGATTCAGAAAATAAAAGAGAAGAAAAAGGGACTAGCATTGAATGGCTTAAACCAACTGTTCGTGTACGTGGATGATGTAGATTTAATAAAGGACGATATAGACGCACTAATGTCTTAGCAAAAGCTGGCGATGAGATAGGTCTACAGGTAAACATAAAGGAAACAAAATACATGATAACAAGCAGAAATACAGAGGATGAAGGAAATAGATACATAATATTTAAGAATGAGATCAGAGAGAAAGTAATTAAATTTAAATACTTGGATGCATACGTAACGAGCAAAGACGATGTCACGGAAGAAATAAAAAGTCATCGGACAAAAGATATTCGAGAGGTAGATGTTTAAGATGAAAACTGGCTTGGTGATGCGCAAGATATAATCCAATGGTGAACGTTTGTTACTGCGGCGATGAACTTGTGAGTTCCGTAAGCCATGAGTTAATGTGTATAAAACTATTTTAAATGATACGCCAAAGAGGGTTGACGAATTCGTTATATGATAACGACAAATAAAATGTCCAATTCAAGACAAAACTAATTGATAAAATAGGTAGCATTTTATAGCTGAATTACACACATGTTTTCTCCTTAAGAAATATATGTCTTTTAGTAGTTCATCGTAGCATTGGACAACTTGAAACGATGGATTATAATCAACATTGATTCACTATATAAGTATATACTAACTCACGCTGCTAGTAAAATTCTATAGAATGAACGAACCTACATACTAAACACTTTATCGTTTTGTTGATATTTCCCTCCTCGAGCCCCCTTTTCTAGACGTTCTGCTGAAAGGCCAGGGATTCCGCCAGGATTTTCAGTTTGGGAGGGATGTAAGGTCAAAATTAGGAGGATGTAAGTAGAGTTTTGCACGGTTTCTATCGATTTTTGACCCGAAAAATGTTAAAATATTCTTGAGGATTTGGGGGGGATGACACCCTCACAGGAGAGTCTTGCGAAATCACTGAGGAACGCTTTGAAAACTTCACTGTACTTTCCATCTCTTCTTGTTAGTTAAAACAAAGCAGGATTTCGAACTTGGAAACATAAAGCAATATTTACGGATTTTCCCGCCAGATCTGGAGTTTTTGGAGGCAATCTCGCGCGACTCCTGAAATTTAATAAAACTTACTAAAATTTTAGATATTCGGAAATTGTCTGAGATCGAAACCATAAGAATGATGGGATGTTAAATAATACAATATGACATAGCTAAAAATCAGGACAAATCAGAGTCCGGCTCGACTGTTAAGCCGGACGCATGATCATCAAAAGCTGTACTGTCCAGCCAAAACCTGGACAAATGGGCACCCTAGTAAGAATACGTTAACCAATCATCGTTTCGTACTAGAAGACTGCAAGATCAAACGTTGTACAAGACAAAGTAAGTTAATACCTATAGCGAATACTTGTTTTCTTATATCAAGAACTTAAAAGTAAAATGAAGTTAGGACCTGGAAAGGAAAACTTATAGGATACCTTTCCATTAGTGCATTAAAGTCACTAACACTAACTGGAGACAAGAAATGGGGTCATGGTGCTCATATTAATAACGGACACCATCTTCAAATCCACTTATTTTATTATCTTAAAATTAGGAGTGTTTGAGATTAGAAACTGAATGTCGAAATTCGATATTTTACGATATATCGAAATATCGAACTTAAACATCGATACAACGAAAATCAACAAGTTTCAATACCGAAGTTTCAATACTTTTTAATATCGATTCGATATATCGAAAATTGGAACTCCCCTTCTTAAAATAGGATAAAACTTCATATCAAGATAATCTTAAGTTTCCTTACTCTCCGTATGTCAAAGCACGTGAAGAGAATACGCATATCTATACACCCAATTTTAAAAGGGTTTAAGTTTATATCACGTAGACGCATGCGCCAACAATGACAGAATAGTGTTTGTCATGGATAAGTTACGTAGTGTTATTAGTCATACGTCATACATGAATACAATGTTACTAATTTTCATTTTTTAGCTGGTTGCACATAACACATGTCGTGTCAGAATGGATCAAGAAGTACGGGAAAACTCCCATTTCACTGTCGCCAAGTAAAGCAGATGGAGGAGAGAGGTCATTCACAAACAAGCTAAGTAATGGATTTATTATAGACAAAACCAAAGCGTCCCGTATAAATTCAAATTATGTTATAACGTATCCAAAAAAATAAATAAAGTCACAGGGACAAATGAAGATTACCAAACGAATGCCGGGGCTTGTCACTTTTAGAGTTGAAGTAATAGATTTTCCCACCGGTGACCATGACTAATCCAACGGTGTATGGCTTATCTCTGTCGAACTTGTGGCTACTGAGATCTAGGAGGGGCACAAATGGAGAATACTAAGCGACTGGAAAGGATCCACCAGCTTTAGAGTTTATGTGATAAGTTATTTCATGGTTTGAGACCATTACAAATCCAATGGTGTATGTCTCATCTCTGTCGGATTTGTAGTTACTGAGATCTAGGAGGGGCACAAATGGAGAATACTAAACGATTCAAAAGAACCTGTCAGTTTTAAAGTCAAGCTGGTAATTTTCCCCAGCGATTCAGACCATGACAAATTCAACGGTGTATCGTTCATCTCTGTGTAACTTGTAGGCCTAGTTATTGAGATCTAGGAGGAGGACAAACATACCATATGAAAATACTTAGGAGAAAATAAGCAAATGAAAAGGATCTGTCAGTTTTAGAGTCAAAGTCATAATTTTCCCCACCGTTTGAGGTCATGACGAATCCAACGGAGTATGGCTCAACTCTGTCTTCCCTTATTCCCTGACGTTCATACGTGTGCGCTAACAACAGAAGGAAGGAGAGAGGAAAAGTGGAAACATCGTTACCTGTTATCCGTTCTCCCTATTACTCAAATCTTAATTTCTGATCTTTGACTACCCATCACCCTGGAAACGAACTCTCGAAAATAACACTATAGTAATTACATCAAAGGTGTGAAATTATGGAATTGTCAGTTGGATGAAATGAGTACATGGTAACTCCACTCATGTGGACGCTGACTGAAAGTGGCAGGGTAAGTCCGGGGTTAGGTACTCGCCAGTATCAGGATCTCGAACAATAAATTTATTCTACCAAGCGGTCATAGCTCAGTTGGTTTCGTATTCGGTAGATCCTGGGTTAGATCCCAGCGGCCAAGCAGCCTGACTTAGATCTTCCCATGGTTTTTCCTTAGTTACAGCAGGCAAATGACACCTTTTACTTTCGTTCTGGCCGACCACTTTCCGCTATGCATTCCCAGGTTGAGCTATAGATACCTAAACGCCATAAATGAATTCAATTCAACATATCTATTCCTTTTAAATGGTTATGTATGAACTCTGAATTACCTATTTGTCTGGTCTAGTGATCTGGTGAAAGGGTACTGTACCTGACAAATCAGCCAGCGAAATGTCACGGGTTGACTGACGTGCTGCACAGAAAAAACATGGATTCTTAAAATTGAGAAAAAAGCTATTATCTGTGAACCGAGAAACAATTTTCTTGGAAATGAGATATCAGCAATCTTATTAAATTGAAAATGAGAACATGTCGATTTAGAAATGAAATCACCAATCATATTTCGAAGTCGGTATGCCCTCATTTTAAATTAAATGAGAATGCTGATATCTCATTTCTAAGGAATCTGTTTCTCGGTGAACAGATAAGATTTTTTTCTTCTCAATTTTAAGAAACCTTTTTTACCTTGTGCTGACAGGAAACATACATATCCTGTCGAATACCCAAATGACCAGGACATAGTTTTGATACTACGTACAATTTGTGGTACAGTCCAAATTAACTTAGAAACGTAATTTGAAATATGTGGAGTACAATACATTTTACTCTGCCTGAATGAATGTCTTTGATCCATTTACTGCACATCATAGTGATTAGTATAACGAAAAAATAACGAATTGTGTTGACCTGTGTTTGAACAAGATTGCAACATTTTGTGGGGGATACTTCATATTCATTCATCGTTTAATTCTACTACATACTTGACTCGAACAAATGAAAGAAATTTTACAAATTATAAACTATGATTATAACAATTCTTGTTTCGTGTTGTTGTGCCATCCTCTCACTTCTAACGAATCAATTGTCCATAAGGGATTCTATCATTTCTAACAACAAACCCACTCGCGGAGGCTGAGGAAAATCGTTATACATGCACCATTCGGCAAAAATTTTTTGCTGTCATTGAAAGAATCAAATTGTTTGTCTCAATACAATCTGTGACTAAGAAGTAAGTGTAAACTTAGAGGAAACTATGGAAGTTTATTGAGAAAAGACTGTAGTATTTTCTTTCCAGTAAATATTAGTTCGAATGGTGATACGAATCGTCCTTGAGTTTCCGAAAAGATGTTTAATCTCTAATGATCACTTACAAGAAGATTCTTCTTCATTGCTTCAATGAGATCCATAAGGTGGAAATTCTACTTGAGATTATTAATCCAATGTAATACAACAATAAAAGAAAATCCAAGCTACCTTTTCATTTGAGCATTGAAATCTCCATCATTAAATATTAATGTGTGGTTTTCACATCCGATTCAGGTGTTCTGCTTTGCAGAGGTAGACGTGGTAGTGAATGTCAGTTACTTTTTCTCAACGTATTACTGTACTTGTATAAACAATTTGGTTAATTTATATATATGTAGCGGTTTATATTCTGTGTCTAATCTATACACTATGCTATTTCTTTGCTTATGTGCGATTTTAAATGATTTGTGCAGGAAACAAAAGAATAAAGGTATTTCGCTTAATTGATTATTACCAATCAATTCACAGACGGTGTAGCTGTCTAAAGTGTTCCTCTACTTAAGAACGGACCCAAGGATAATGTGTTGAATATCAATGTTGATATTATCTGTAACCTAAAGTATAATATTACAGGGCAACAATGGTTTGGTATCATTTATAAAAGTGCTTTCCTTATTGACGTTTGCATGCTGAATTCAAATCTGACCTATACAATTCTCTACCACGTACCATTTGTAGCTTTATTTTTAAAGTAAGTGATTTGGTTCATTTTAGCGTTCCAATTTGAAAATATTGCAGAAAGAAAATGGATAAGAAGACACTTGTATAGTATCGTTTCACCTCTAAGTGTTTCATATTGTCAGGAGGTTCACAAAATGTTGTTGTATCAGTGTTCTCAAAATGTTGGACAAAATTAATTTGTGTTCTGATGTCTCTTTACCCTCGGCCGATCCTCTTTTCACATAAAGTTAGATTTGATTAAAAACTCTGGGTCAGTCCATGTGAAATACTCCAACTTGGTCCATCGACTTCTTTCGAAAAATTGTTTTTTTTTTAAATGATAAGAATAGTTCAAAATGAATTTTTTTGTCCCCACCGATTAATTAATGACGACCACTTTTGTCTTGCAGCGCTTGTCAGGTTCACGAAAAATGTAATATCTCCGGACAGGTTTATCATAGGACATTCAAACAAAACCCATTTATTTCTTTAAAGTCTGCTTGATAATTTTAGTCCTCTGCATGAAAAGCCTAAAACGTAATTAAACTGGTCTCAAAACATGATTGTCAAAATATAATAAATTCCGGTTTTCAGGGCGCTTTTTCGCACGGAAGGAATTGAATATAAACATTGATTTTTCGTACACTTTTACACATCAAAATATGTTGAATATATACAAAATATGAAGGTTGATATGTGGTTCCTTAACTTTCATAATGAATTTTTGAAAATCCAAGAAGTAGTCTTTTATGAATATTGGAGGCCCAATATTTCTGGTGTGACAGAATGTATTTTTTTTTTTTTTACATGTTATGTATGCACTTATATAAGAAATCATAGTTAACTTTGATAGTTGAGTTTGAACTTGTAAATTTGTAAATTGTAAAATTTTGAATGAATAATACTCACGCGCGCTTTTGAGGCCCAATATCTCTGGTGAGAAATCAGATAGAAATCTTAAGATTTCCTCACGTTATGTATGTTTGTACGGAGAAACTACAGCCGAATTTCAACTTTGACATGTCAGTGTGAACGGACTTACAGATTTGCAAAATGGGAATTAATAATGTTCGTGCGTGGTTTGGAAAAATGTTTACTAAACATCTTGGGCCTCAAAAGAGCGCACGAGCGTTATTCATTCCCAATTTACAAATTTAAAAACAAAATAGATTTTTATATTTTGTTCCACTAGAGTGAACCTCCAATATGCATAAAATACGAGTTTTTGGATTTTCAAAAATCCTTTGTATTTTGTATACATTCAACATTTTTCGATGTGTAATAGTGTAGGAAAAATCAATTTGACATTCAATCCCTTGCTTGCGAAAAAGCACCCTGAAATAATGGAATTTATTCAGTTTTGACAATCACGTTTGGATACCATCTTGACGAATTCAATTTACGTTTTACGCTTTTCATGTAGAGGACTAAAATTATCAAGCAGGCTTTCAAGGAAGAAATGCATTTTGTTTGAATGTCCTATGATAAACTAGCCCGGAAATATTACATTTTCCGTAAATCATGTAAACCCAAATTTTGACATGTGCCGCAAGACAAAAGTGGCTGCCATTAATTAATCGGTGGGGATAGAAGAAAAAAGAATATCCGTTTTGAACTATTCTTATATAACGGATATTCAAATATATGTATATTTCAAGAGGTCGAGCAACCAAGTTGGGCGATTTCAAATGGACTAACATTTACCCTGTAAAAGAAAAGAAGAAGAAAATTGTGACTATGACCTAAGGGAACAAGCTCCCAAATTTGAGTGATAGTAAACTAAACGAAGGAATTTTTGGTGCAAACAAGTCAGAAAAGCGAGGCAAGTTTTATTACTTTGAAGCAAGACATTTACAGTATTGAAATCTTTCTTATGTGGTAAAAAAAACTGTTGAAAATTGAAAGGGAGAAACACAGGAAGTTCTGATGAAGAACTTAAAAAGTATAAGTTGCATAATGCCATTAAAAATACACCTTCTATGTTTACTTGTGAATGTTTTCACAGAGGCCTTAGGGGATGTAAGTGATGGACAAAGAGAAGAGTTATCGAGACATCCTAACCATGGAACAAAAGTACCAGAGAAGATGATATTCATGATTCCAATAGAAGTAACACCCAAGTCTCATAAACGAAAAATATAGGCACGAAATAAAATTTTTAGAAAATCTCCTTCAAAGTGTTAAAGTTTTAAAGCGAATATTACTTTAATAATTTTAAATTAAATCCCTTGAATTGAATTTGTCCTTGCAGAATTTTGATCAATGTATTTCTGTGATTGATAACCTGCGTTATGAACTTAGAATAAACAGTTTCGAAATCAATAATACATGAACAGTCAGTTTTGCTGCATATACAGAGAAACAATTTTCTTAGAAATGAGATATCAGTACTCTTATTTAATTGGAAATGAGAACATGCCGGTTTGGAAATAAGATTTCTGCTCTTATTTTCAAACGATATGTTCTCATTTTAAGTTAAATGAGAATGCTCAAATATTATTCCTATAAAAATGTTTCTCGGTGCACATAAAAACATTTTTCTAAATTTTAAGAAAATGTTTTTTTACCAAGTATTAATAATCCCTCGGAAAGACTTGAAGAAACTTGAATTATCCGAGACAAAATAGCCTCGTAAAGTTTATTTCCCACTTTGTTTACCATCGTTAAAATCTGTGTGTAAAAGGACGTTTAGCAGAATAAAAGAGAGCTGTCGTCTTAGATGACAGATGCCACACGTCCATGTCTCTTGACCCCTTGCTTCGGATTGCAGGTGTTATATACACACGCAGAGTTTGATGAATTGATCCTTGATGAAGGTTGCGTTCAAATGTAAGTAATGGGAGTTGATTCGTCCCAATGGAATAAACTGACTTAAAGAATCGCTCATTGTCAAATCCCAGAAGACGCATTTGTAACCTATCGGTCAGAATGTATCATAAACGGTTCTGGCCTTGGAACTTTTCTTACCACAGGAAATATATTGAAGAATAAGTTGGTTGTTCAGTACCATAGCATTCCTAACTCCGCACTTGAACCTACGTTATACAAAAAAAAAAATTTTTTTTAAAGATCCATCTTTTGTTACTTGTTAAAACCACCTTTTTCCATACCTAGTATGAGTCAACGTTTAGATACTTGTGTACTTTTCAATTTTTGAACACTATCTGAACGCTTTTTGAAAAATTTTCGTAAACTTTTCATGCTAGTTAGAAAGTATCAACCTACATAGCACAAAATATCCCAGGAACGTAACATTTACATACCCATATGCATAGAATATTCTGAACATTTGGACAGGAATATTCCTAGATTATTTCCAAAGTGTAACGATCAAGGTAGGACAAACGCTGTTAGGAATTAAGCAACAGTTTCGTTTGTGCGATGGTTGCATGCTATGATCGCAAGCAACTGCTTCACGCGTCATTGCATTGACACGCTGAAGGGAAATCTGTAGAGTCGATTTGGTTGGTGCAGCGGACGCGTGATGTCGCATGCAACTGTTGCAACGACTCCTTCGGAGACCAGTCAAGCTGCAGCAATCGCATGCGTTGCAGAGTATTGCAGTTCATATTCGTGTTTTCTTTGAATTTGGAACTATTTTCTGTTAAATATGAACTTCAGCGGAGAAGAGGGTTGAAGGCTACGTCAAGAATTGAACGAAAATGCTATGAAATCGTTCGTAAAACCTGAAAGAAAGAGAATACATGCAAAGATGTAATGGACCTGTAGTAAGTTTGATGTTCAATAGATGGCAGCAGAGTATTACAGGCAATTTGAAGTAACACTATTGTTTTATATTGAATTAAAATTTAGTTTAATTTAAAATGCTGCTTATATTATTATTATAGTTGTCTGTAATCATGTCTAAAATTCTTTTACTCTAAGAACTACTGTTTACAGAAGGTGAACTTGTAATGCACGAAAAGTAAATCATATAAATATATAAACTACCCCCACTTTATGCTTCCGTCGCACGCGTTCGCTGAATGCGGTCATTGCATACGACCATCGTCAAAACGAAACTGCACTGTCGTTTATCGTCGTATCCCATAAGTAATGTCGTATTTTTGCACCGTGGGAAAAAGAGCGATAACTTACATGGACCACTACCGTTTGTCAGGAAAATAGTCTCCATCGGACTCCACAACACTTTGCCATCTGTCAACAAGTTGTTGAATCTCCCGCTGAAAGAAGTCACCGCTTTTGGAGAAAAAGAACTGGGTCACTATTCGTCGTACGTCATCTTCATTTTGCAGTGTTTCTCCGGAAAGGTGGTTTTGTAGGCTGCGAAAAAGACAGTAGTCTGTTGGAGCAAGATCTGGTGAAAACGTTGGGTGGGGGAGTTTGTCCCAGCCACTTTCCTTAATCCTTCTAGGCGTGTGTGGACCCCCGTTATCACCGTGGATGAGAACACCATTGTGACTAACCAGAGTAGAACGTTTCTCCAACAATGCAGCCGGTAGGCGTTCAAGCTGCTAGCAGTAGACATCTGCATTGATGGTCTGGTTACGTGGCAAGAGCTCAAACTGGATTATCCCACGGATATCCCACCAAACACTCAATATCACTTTGCAGGGGTGGAGATCTTGCTTTGGCACAGTTACTGCGCCCCCCTTTAGGTACCCACTGCCGTTTGCGTGTGGATCATTCCATATCAAATCAACAATTGGTCTAGAACTTGAAGTCTCGGAACTCCGTAATTTTTTTGTACATCAATAGTACTATTGATAAGGATGAAAAATAGAAAATTTAATGAGAGAATCACGAGAGAGTTAGGCAGAAATTACATTCACGTTAAGTTCTAAGAGATAGGAATTAAAACAAAGGAAAGGAAAATAATAATATGGACATCCTGCAGGATTCATCATTATGTTATGCAAGAAAACTTGTCTTGTTCGAACACACACAAACACACACATACAGAGAGAGAGAGAGAGAGACAGACAGACAGACAGACAGAGAGAGAGAGATGGAGAGAGTAAGGATAACTGTTTGTGTTCCTAAATAGAAAAGTAAATCCTTTGAAATGGCTATTCTTTTATCCTTTCTTTCTTTCTTTCTTTCTTTCTTTCTTTCTTTCTTTCTTTCTTTCTCCCTCTCTCTCTCTAACGTTTCAGCTCTGTACACTCACAAGCATAAAGAGTGGTTGTCAGTGAGAGTGTAGCAATAAGTAATAGAAAAAATAAAGATGAAGAGAGAGAGAAGAAGAGAAAGAAGCAGACATGAGAAGGAAACGTCACGAAACACAGGGAGAGAGAAAGACCAATGAAAAATATGAGAACTACATTATCATCATGCTAAAGAAAACACACAATGTTTACTCTGATTCTCGCCATTGATGCCTCGTAAGTTCACGAACCGGAGATTCATATCTGTTTCCAGCCATTATTTTATGCGAAAAAAGACACTACCTGATCGGAAATCGAACTCAGGTCTTCCTGTTTAAAGTCTGAGTCGTTAGCTGCTACTCCACAGGCTTGCTGCGTACATGCTGCTTAATAGATGGTGTAGTGTTTTTCTTTTCTTTAATAATAACATAAAAAGTGGATACATCAGATCAATAACATGTTCTTAATTTCTTTGTAACTCCCATAGATTTTATTTTGACCTTTATAACCAACATTTGTAAATCGTCTACTTCTCTGTAGTGACTCAGTTGTTTGATTCTACATTTTGAAGGAGTCTCCGTTTTGTATGAAAAGTCATGATTACAGTTTTCACGATCGCTTTGTAAAAAACTTTGGCTTCAACAGAGTTTGAACCTATGTTGGTTTGCTTTAGTACTGAAAAGTCCAGTACGTTTCCCTGCCAATGAAAGACATAAACCATGACTGACTAATTTCAGAGATGATCTTTGGAAAGAACCAACTTCTTCCTATAAATTGTTTTAACCAAAGCGCACGCCGAAAGAGCCTAGCAGGGTAAGATGGTGAAAAGTGCCTTGGAAGGAATCGTGATAAAAATACTACCATATTCAGCATCAAAACTGATGGCTCTCCACCAAATTTCAGCTCAAAAGATGCTAGCCTATCCACAAAATAAATTAAAGGTTTTTTTTGTTTTTAGTTTAGCGATATCTCGGTCGGATTTGCATCTACGGTGACCTTGTTTTTAAATTAAAGAGTTTTGAAGCTCTACAAGACGGTAATTGTTTCATTTATGTTGACACAAAATTCAAATTTGTAGAGGAATTAGAAAATTTGAAAATTGAATTTAAAAAACGAAGACAAAAGTGCTACATTGCATGTGCTCACCGCTAACCGGGGGCTGCGCCCCCAAAGGCTCACGCCGCCCAGCTCCCTTCGGACGCACCATGCCCCCTTGCACACCTCGCGGGCCAGACCTAGTTTATTTATATATATCCTAGCTTTCAGTAACATATAAAATTATTTTCTGAAAGAAAAAAGAAAAAAATCTTGCCCCCGCCGAGATTCGAACTCGGGTTTTTCATTTAGTAAGTCAACATCTTACCACTGCACCAAGCTAGGACCTGGCAAATACTGGTTTGGTCGTTGTATTTACAGTGCATGGCGTCGGACCCTGTCACTATGACGTCGCAGGTGGTGATGACTTCCAACTTTTTACTATTTTCTTCAATTTTTGAGTGCGGGGCGTAAAAATTTGTATGATGCCTTTTTGATTAGTGGGCCATCCGATACCGCGCAAAACTGCACTTGTGCCAGATTATCATCTCGGGAGTGTTCCTAGTTAGAGGTACGCCTCGGGCATGAATGTTGGTGCGTATGATTTTAACTTAATTCTATGAATATCAGTCCATACATGTTAAAAAGGTATATCAAATTGAACAAGTAAACCCCTTAGAATAAACAACGTTTCAAAAAAGTTCTGGAGCGTTGGTTTAGCATTCGGAAAGTCCCGGGATGGATTCCAGCGTTCGACCATTCTAACTGAGGTTTCCCAAGATATTTCCTCAGCTATATCAAACAAACGCTGTGATGGTGCCTATAAATGGGTCCTGGCCGTCTATCTTCCAACACACTCTCCCAACCATATCCCGGCTTGATCCTCATATGACTAAAGGCCTTAAAATAATTTTAAACAAATCCTTCCAGGATACTTTTACCCCACCCTATCCCGGGCGAGTGTTATGCTTAAACGACATAAATCAATTCACACATGCACACAAATCATGCACATGAATATGATATACTGGGTGTCAAGAATAGTAAGATATCCCGATCATTCTTCATTCTCAATTCTCGGTGGTAGAGCGTTGGCGTAGCATTCGGGAGGTCGTGGGTTCAATCCCATCGGCGGACAATCCTGACTGAGGTTTTTCAAGTTTTTTCAATGTCACACATGGCAAATGTCGACATTGCACCTTCAACATAGGCCCTGGCCAACACCTTCCCGAATCCTTTCTCCTTCCCTATCCCGGTCTGGGTCTTAGATGCCTAAAGGCCACAAATAAAATTCAAATTCATTGTCAATTCAAAGTGCCTAATGTTAATTGCAGGACATAGAGATTAAATCCAATTTTAATATATCGTAGTAGAAGAAAGTCACAAATAGAAGCAGAAATGTTATTGAAAAAAACTATTATTTAAAAATTTATTATTTAAAAATAATTTGAAATAAAAAGTTTTAAAAAAATAGAAAAATGTGTGTGCCAGATTTGATCTCATTAACCCAATATCCTCTTTAAAAAATGAATTTATCAAGGTTCGAACTCGCGACCCTAGGCACAAGAGGCCAACACGATTACCATCAGACCAACGAGACTTGTTTATTCTGATTATAAGAACACAGTATTTATGGTAAACTATCGATCTTCTGCGAGTCTCCGATCTCATAACAAAACAAATATGATATTTTCTGTCAAAGCATTGCTTTCGTATATTTAAGAGAAAAAAAATAAGCGGAGCAAATCAATACTTTTTAATTAAAAAACTAAAAACGTGTAACAATTTCATCAACTAAGTAACTTCGGGGGAATCATCGGAGACGCTGAATTACATAAACAAAAACAACTTATAACGAGATAGCTATCTGGTTCCTCATTGGATCCTGGCAGCAAATCCCATACCGTCTATACAAAATGAGTTTTTAATTACCAACTCTCACTGATTCCTATCCACCCCCTGTTCCTACTACATCTATGGGATATGCATAGATGTACTGGAACAGGGGTTGGTAGGAATTTAGTGAACAGCTTTTCACCATCTTACCCTGCTAGGCTCTTTCGGCGTGCGCTTTGGTTTAAACAATTTATAGGAAGAAGTTGGTTCTTTCCAAAGATCAGCTCTGAAATTAGTCAGTCATGACTTATGTCTTTCATTGGCAAGATGGCGTAGGGAAAACTTGCTGGACTTTGTAGTACTAAAGCAAACCAACATAGGTTCAAACTCTGTTGAAGCCAAGGTTTTTTTACAAAGCGATCGTGAGGAATGTAATCATAACTTTTCATACAAAACGGAGACTCCTTCAGAATGTAGAATCAAACAACTGAGTCACTACAGAGAAGTAGACGATTTACAAATGTTGGTTATAAAGGTCAAAATAAAATCTATGGGAGTTACAAAGAAATTAAGAACACGTCATTGATCTGAAGTATTCACTTTTCAAGTTATCATTCATAAAAGAAACACTATACCATTTATTATGCAGCATTTTCGCAGCAAGCCTGTGGAGTAGCAGCTAACGACTCAGACTTTCAACAGGAAGACCTGGGTTCGATTCCCGATTCGCATAAAATAATGTCTGGAAACAGATTAATCTCCGGTTCGAGTACTCACGAGGCATCAATGGCGAGAATCAGAGTAAACAATGTGTGTGTTCTTCAGCATGATGATAATGTAGTTCTCATATTTTTCATTGGTCTTTCTCTCTCCCTGTCTTTCCTGACGTTTCCTTCTCATGTCTTTGCTTCTTTCTCTTCTTCTCTGTCTCTCTCTCTTCTTCATTTCTAATTTTAAAAGCCTTGACCATAGAAGAATACTGCGAGGTATGCTATTTGTCTATAAGCCATTAAATAACGAAATAGATTGCCCTCCACTACTTTTATGTCTGAAGGTTCGTGTTCCAACCGGTAAAACTCGCGTCATAAATTGTAATCTTTCTCATACGGTTAGGCCTAGACCGAACATAATAAGAAAGTCACCAATATGGAGGGTTAGTGCAGCCTATAACGCTGTAAGTTAATCGGCTAAAGAAATTGATATATCTAGATAAATACCACTGATATAAAGAAGGTCAAATTACTTGTAGCAGAAATGTTTCAGAAGTTGTAAGGTAATGACACTTCTTCAATTTATTTTTGTTATTTTTTCTTATTATCTTTTAGACACTGTTACTCGAAATTTGTATCTGTTGTGTTCTGTCAAAAAATAAATAAATTAGATAGAGATTTGAAAAAAGAGTCTCCTTTCAATTTATTATAAAATGTACCCTTGACTTTTTCATTTTTCTCATCTTTTTTAGTATAGTATGTTCAAGTAACCTCAGTAGACGTAGTGCTATATTGGGTATTACTGTTCATAGTACTTTAATAAGGAATAAAGATTATTATTATTAAAGATACATTATATCTTTTTACAAGAACCCATTGAATTCAAAGAAATTCGAGCTTCGATTTTCTGCTCAACATTTGTACGAAGTACGTAGATATGTTTTTTTCATAACTATTTTATTTGCGTAGCTACAGCATTCGTGAAAAACTATGAAATCGAAAAAAAAAAAAACAGTGTAAATTTATCTAATGTTATTATATTTTAAAGTTTTTAACTCTCAGTCTGGTTACTTTTCCTTAAATTCGGCTTACTGCTCTAATACAATAGATACTGAAAATGATATTATTACTATTTTTATATATTAATAAATATTTCCATCAAGTCCATAATATGTGTCACTTCGCCATCAGGTGGTTGTTTTAACTGTTATTACTGTGCCTCAAGGTACACTGTGCCTAATGAATGCTCCATTCGATTTTTTGTCCTCCGGAAAAAGGAGCATGTGAATTTGTGCATCATGTGTGTGTGAGAGAGGGGGGGGGGGAGGAAGACTTTTTGTTACCTCAGCTAAAGTGAAGGGTTGTGCTAGGTTTTACCATTGTGCCAAAGACACTATGCTAGATACAGGGGTGTAGCCACGGGAGGCACAGAGGGGCCGGTCTCCCATACAGTGTATGTGCCCCCCCCCCAAATGAAAATTGGGATAATACAGTAGATGTACTAACTTTCAGGCACTTCGTGCACGATATTTGTGGGCTCAACCTTTGTGCTCAGAAGCATCAACCCTTTTCAAAAAATATATTTGAATGTTTATTTATGGCCTTTAGGCATCTAAGGCTCAGGCCGGGATGGGGGAGGGGAAAGGATTCGGGAAGGTATCGGCCAAGGCCTATGTTGAAAGTACAATCCCGGCTCAAATAATAAAAGTTACATATTTTCTTTTAATTACTTAAGCATATCAATTATCATTGCAGTAGTAAAATCATTATTCGTAATTCTGATGGTAATATTTTTTTAAAAACTATCATTCTTTCTTTATACGAGTTATCAAAGCACATACGAGCAATATTCATTCC
>JAGDQP010000896.1:63295-138847 GCA_022664845.1 Lepisma saccharinum | reverse complement strand
ATGAATATGAACTTCCACTATGTTTGTGATTCATAGATTTTGAAAAAGCTTTCGATTCGGTCTCCTTGTCAGCAGTACTTAAATCACTTGAACATCAAGGCATCGAAAGTGCATACATCAAGTTACTGCGAAACATTTGCTCGACTGCCACTTCTGTCATTAGACAACATCAAGACAGTGAAAAATGTAAAGTTGGAAAAGGGGTAAGGCAAGGAGATTCAATTTCTCCAAAACTGTTTTGTGCGGTCCTGGAGAGAGTGTTCCAGAATTTAAACTGGGATGAAGTTGGAATTAAAATTAATGGTGAATATCTTCATCACCTAGGGTTCGCTGATTATATAGTCCTGTTTGCTTCAAGTGCAGAAGAACTACAAACCAGAATGGAAGAACTGAGTAACGAGAGTTCGAAAATAGGCCTTAAAATGAACTTAAGTAAAACAAAAGTAATGTACAACCAACATGCTGCAAAGAAGGAAGTGAAGATTAACGGAGAGACAATAGGCATAGTTGATGAGTATGTTTACCTAGGCCAGCTTAAAACATCGAATGCAAAGTTGACTGATGAAATAAATAGAAGATGTAAAATGGCGTGGAGTTTGTTTGGAAGACTACACTTTATTTTCCAAAGCAAACTTCCAATGTGTCTGAAGCGTAAAGTTTATAATCAATGTGTCTTACCTGTAACGATGTACGGCTGCGAAACTTGGACATTGAATGCGCAAAGGACTCAAAGATTGAGAGTCACACAAAGAGTAATGGAGAGGTGCATGCTAGGAATAACCAGGAGGGACAGGAAGACAAATGAATGGATTCGCGCACAAACAAAGGTAGAGGATGTAATCAAGACTGCGAGGATGATGAAGTGGAGATGGGCCGGTCACATAGCTAGACGAACAGATGGAAGGTGGACGACAAATGTACTACAGTGGATTCCTAGAGAAAAGAAACGACCGAGACGACGTCCAAATGTAAGATGGGTAGATGAAATCAAACGTTTTTCAGGAGCTACATGGATGAGGATATCAGCAGACCGAGATATGTGGAAAGAAAACGGGGAGGCCTTCATCCAGCAGTGGATAGAAAACGGCTGAATATGATATATATATATATATACGTCTTGTGGGGTATCGTTGAACAGCTCTTGATGAATAATCTAGAAATCAATAGTTTGTCGATAGCTCTCATATAAGGCGAGATTTGAATTTTTGAAAATAAACAAAAATTGAGATCTACCTCAGCCTGTAGGCCTACCGAAAGGGTTTTATATATATATACCGTCTTTTACCCGATTAAATTTTTATTTGTTGGTAAAGATGATGTATTATTAGTCTCTTCTTTTATTTAATATATGTTTCACTCTGCACATTTGAATATTCTGGTAACTAAAAGTGTTCAAATGAAACTAGTATGAAGTGTCGGGATTGCTCTTCTAGAAGGAGAATTCGACACTATTTTGAAGTACTTGCGACTACAAATGAAAACATATTTACACATTTGACAACTATCACTATGAACTCAGTAACACTTTACAATGAATTGACATTGCATGTGGAAATGTCATCTGACAGATTATCTTCTTTAAAAAGAGAGAGAGAATAAAATGTATAACAAATTTTATTTCGTCGCTAGCTTTCCTCGTTACCTCTAAGAACAAAAGAAAAACAATTGGTGGAAGAACTCGATTTGAATCAATTCAAAGATACACTGGATTATTTCAAAAGTTTCAAATCTATTTGTAGGTCCAAATTCCAAAGAATCTCTGCTAGGATGGTTCCTTTTTGGTGGGAGTCAAAGTTTGACTTCCTCCAAATTCTTCTTTCTGTTTTTCTTCTTTCGTCCCGCAACATGTATCGGGGAACGTTCTTGCAGCTCTTGTATTTCTTACCTTCGTTCTGTCGAAGTCTTTCAGGAGTAGTTAGGCCTACTTACAATGTTTGGTATGGAAAATAAAGAGAGACACCTTTATAATTTACACGAATTTAGTGCCACATAAAGTTTTTGAAGAGAGTATAGAAATATATTATTGGTTAAGGTATCGGAAGCACTCACAACATAATGTCGGGATTGCCCCAAAACGCCTAATATTAGAAATATATTAATGCTTATAGTTTGTACCACTGACTATGGGAAATGAAACCACCTATGCACACACAAGGTTTTACCCTTTGATAATGTGTAATAACTTCGAACTCCTTGATCAACACTTGTTCATAAAAACTTAAGAACTGAATCTTCTATTTCAGAACAGGATCATTTTAATACAGTTTTCTGGACAACTTACCTTACAAATATGATTCTGGTCCTTCACAAATACAGTACACAAACTCGTAAATCAGCGCAAAGATTCAGTACACTACTTAGAAGTCTCTTCTTCGAGTATTGTTTATATCACAAGCTGACTATTGTGAAATATCTACATTGTTACAAGCTTAGAAGTGTCGGCATTACCCAAATGTCGGGAATACCCCAAATAACCCTAAAATAAGAACAGAAAGGGACTGATATTGAATAGATTGAACCAGCTGCTTGCTTACGTGGGTGGTGTAGATTTCGTTGGCTACGATATAGATATATTACACAAAGCAGCACCGATGTATAAATATGAGCTTGCAAGGGGATAGCCCTAAAGGTGAACGTTGAGAAAACAATATATATATAATAACAAGATGAAATGTAGAGGATGAGGGAAATAGAAATATAACAATTAAGAAAACGACGGTTAACATGGACAAAACATGCAGCTCGCATGAGGGTAAAAACGAAAATTATATTTTATTGTGGTTTGGAATCCGTTGGGAAAGCGGCACTTGGGAAGAGCGAGATCGTTGGAAGGACAGTATTAGAAGGTATGTTCAAAAGGTAAGTGTTCGTCGTGAAAACTGGATTGATCTTGCCCAGGTTATAATCCGAATACGTTGTTTGTTACTACGCTGATGATTACTGCTATAGTATAATCACTACTTACCGGGTATTTACCGACGATGTAAGTTGCATTGAGGCAAATAAATGTATGCACATCGCACTGCTACATTAATTAAGATGAACCAAGAAACCATAGCTTTGCTATAGAGCGCCGCATTCGGAACGTATTGGGTTGGTTTTCCCAGGGTTTTAACTCATTCACACCAGGCAAATGTCTGAATAGTACCTTCAACTTAGGCCTGGACGACTCCTTCTTGCATCCTTTTACTGTCGTATCCGACCTAACGCCCGTAAGTAAATTTACTTCAATTTACTTAACATAACGATAACGTCACTAACAAGTTCCTGTACAGACCCTGAAATGATGGTAAAATTAACGAAGACGATAGACAACAGGAATCTGCACATGGACATGAACCTATTTTCCTGTGTAGTGATTGCTACTTGTTCTTTCAACTTCTGCACGTTCTGCTTTCATTGTGCCGTTTTGGAATCACTCATAGGATTCTCTTCTTCCTTTACCATTTTGTATTTGTGGAAAGTATTCCCTTCCGACTCAAGCATTCTTGTTTTCTGTCTGCATGTAGCCCCAGCGACTCCTCTTTGACCTATTATTCCTAGGAAAAATGTTGGAGAATCCATCATTTACTATGAGGATTCCCGTGTGCACCGTTTGTACACTTTTGGAATGTACAATGTACATTTTTGGATACAACATGTTTAACTTCTGTGCTGAGTTCTTGGACTGTGGCGACTTTGCGTTTCTTGCTACTCGAAAGACACCGCTCTGAGCTTATTTTCTCAAACTCTCGACGCCCTTTAGCTCCTATGCACTTTTCGTACACGTTTATAGAAACATTTTGTTCTTTTGTTTTGTAAAGAATAATTTCCCGAAGTTTATCCGCGAGGTCTTGAAACACACTGTGCGTAAAATTTGTTATAATATTTACTAAATTTGTGGATTACTAGAATCTTTGACTAAAAAGAAAACATATGTTTTGTTTCATAGTGGTAGGTCCCAGAAATCAGAGAAAATGAAGTTATAGTTTTTTTTTCAAATTATGGCAACGTTATGCATTTTAAATTTATTTATTTTCTTTTCAGAAGTTTAAATGTGCAATTTTTACCTCAACATACTGAGTGAAAGTTGGCGTCACAACGGAGAAAAGATTATTCATTGCAATACGGGCCATGACCCTGACCTTTCTATATATTTCTATGAAAACATCTCTTGAGCACTGCGAATTTAAATTCTTCTTACAACTCTCTATATAATGTTTCGATAAATTTTAGCATAGATGAACATGATAAAAAGATTAAAAGATATGTCATTTTACATGTTTTCAAGGAAATTGAACTGTAATATTTTAGTCGAAAATTTTACTATAAATTATGGATCCCTTAAGATTAAACGAAGTTTCTAACTAGACCATTATATTTGAAGATATATTTTCTATGGTGATAAATATTCTCAGTAAGCTCTCCTGTTACTGTGTTCTTAGGTTTTCGAAAAGATAGTGTTCAGAGTTTTCCCCTTTTTATACAGTTCTGACTTTATTTTGTGTATTTCTTGGAACTACATTAGAATACTGCAGCGGACATAGGAGAAAATGGTTCCTAAAATTGAGAATAAAGTTCTTATGTGTGCATGCAGAAATAAATTTATTAGAAATTAGATATCAACATACTTATTTAATTTAAAATGAAAGCATGCCAATTTGAAAAAAAAATTAGTAACCGTATTTCCAAACCGGCATGTTTTCGTTTTAAATTAAATGCGAATGCGAATTGTGAATATTTAATTTCTTAAAAAATGTTTCTCAGTACACAGATAAAAATCCAATTTTAGGAAACCGTTTTTACTGTGTAGTATGAAGATCTCCTTCCCTAGCACACACATTGTTGGATGTTGTAAAAGATCCAATTAGCTATTAATACATTGACAGTCTCTTCTACGGTGGATTTTATACTGTATTAAACTAAATAACACTATAGCTTACGGAACTCGCAAGTTCATCGAAGCAGTAACAAACGTTGGCCATTAGATTCTATCCTGGGCAATATCAAGCCAGATTTCATCACGAAATCCTACTTCTCGAAGATCTATTCTAATATTGTCCTCACAACGACGTCTCGGTCTTCCTAATGGTATCCTTCCATCCGGCCTTCCAATCAGAATAGAATATAATCTTCGCTTCACTCCCATCCGAGCTACATGGCCTCTCAGTCGTCATTATTTCATTATTCTTACAACATCTGGTGAATCGTACAGTCCGTGGAGTTCTTCATTATGCAGTCTCCTCCATTCCCCAGTCATCTCGTCCGGTTTCGGTCCGTATATCTTTCTCAAAACCTTATTTTCAAACACACGTACGTAATTTACGTTCATCTGCTAGGTTTGTACTCCAACTTTCGCAACCGCAAAGTATTACCGACAGAATAACCGTTCTGCATATTTTCAATTTGAATTTCCTTGATATTAATCGCGATGTTAGAAGTTTTTGGACTGAATAGGAACATGCCTTTCCCGACACTAAGCGACTTTTATTTCTTCCGTGATCTCGTTTTTGCTTGTTGCGTATGCTCCCAAGTATTTAAATTTATTTACTTTCTCTATGACCTCATCCCTAATTATTATGTTTTTATTTCCTTCATTCCCTGTGTTTCGGCTTATCAGGTATTTTGTTTTATCTATGTTTACCTCTAGACCTATCTCATAGCACGCTTCTACTAAGACATCGGTGTTGCTTTGTAGTGTATCTATATCGCCCCCTATTAAATCTACATCATCCGCGTATACGACCAGTTGATTCAAACCATTCAATGATAGTCCCTTTTTCTCTCCTTTAATTTTTAAAATCGCATATTCTAACGCAAAGTTAAACAGTAGTGGTGATAAGGCATCGCCTTGTTTCAATCCGTTGCCAATCTTGAAACTATCTGACCTGTCCGTACTCTGCTTATGAGGTCGCTGAGACACATTTTCACTAGCAGAACTAATTTTTTCGGAATTCCAAATCGTATCAAGATACTGTATAACTTTTCCCTTTTGATAGAATCACATGCTTTCTTAAAATCATTGAATATCTAGTGAACCGTCCCATTGTATTCCAGATTTCTTCTCGAAAATTTGCCTCAAGGCGAAAATCTGGTTCAAAGTGGATCTATTTCTTCTAAATCTACATTGTTTATCTCCAAGTATTTCATCTACGTATACACTTAGACGTGTTAACAGAATATTACTTAATACCTTGTAACATGTAAGTAACGAGATTCCGCGTAATTATTACAGTTCGATTTTATCGCCTTTTTTGTAAATCGGAACTATTATTGAGATTGTCCATTCCTTTGGGAGCTCCTCCTTTCTCAATAAAGCACTTACCAATTTATATAGTTCCTTGATTAGCGCCGTTCCTCCCGCTTTAATTAATTCAGCTGGAATATTGTCTATTCCTGGTGATTTAAAATTTTTCAATTTCTTTACCGACATTCGATTTTGTACTATATCAGGATACTTTAACTAGCAAAATATTACATTTGGATGTTCTTTAAAGTTACTTGATGGTAATTTCATATACCCTTAGTCGTTTTGGATTCAATTTTTCGTGATAACGCTAAGGAAATAAATGATGTCTCAGATATTGATATTTGAAGAATACCAATTTTCGTCTAAAACAAAATATTTGTTTACGTTTTACTGACTGACTGAATAAGTTAATGTCAAGGGCCCGCAGGGCCACCCTGACTGGACTTCTGGCCATCTTAGGCCACTTTCGTCCTTTGAATACATTTATTAATTAGTTGTGTGTAGTAATGGTTGAGATAAAGGCGAACCGGACTCTACAGCAGGACCCCCCCCCCCGCAACATCCAAACAAACAGCTAGCAAAATCACAGCCATTAGATGCTCCCATTTAACAAAGTCTCTATTTAAAAATAATAAGATTAGAAGTGTAGTGCACATAAAGTGTATATAGTATGTTTATCGTTAAAACGTATAATAATTTGTTATTTGCTGATGAATTACACAAGATTTCTATATTTGTTTACTAAGTTGGTTTTGAATTAAAGTTAAAATTTATATCTATAAAGAATCTATCTATTTGGTTTAAGTAATTAAATTTAAAATTTGTAGAATAAACGACAACTATTGTGATTTGAATAATATTAAGGAAAAATCCAGGAAAAGGTTATATTTGGATTAAATCAAAATTAGGTTAATTTGTTTGGAGATAGTAAAAGCTAATTCTCTACTTTCATTGAGTTATTATTATTATTGTTATCCTTGTTGTTTGTTGTATATTCTGTTTTAATGCTGTTTAATTTTTTTGTCATTTGGAAATGGAATTTAGTTGATTGTTACTCTCGTGAAATCAGGGTTGGTTAAGGAGAACAAAATTATGCGATATACCGACAAAGGAGTATCGTGATTTAAATGTTATATAGCTCGCTACAATGATTAAGTTGTGAAGAACAATGATTTTTCTGCTAATGAAGAATATGATTTTGCTCGCAGGAATAGTGTAAGTAAATAACCATAAGTGTACAATCAAATATCGCCAAGAACTGTGACGTAAAGAATAAATATTAGATAACATGACTAATGACCTGGAATGGAAGCACACCGTGAATGGAAGTAAAGATAAATTATTGAATGTGGTTTCTATAGAAATGATTTTTGGGATTTGTTTTTGTATAGATTTGTGTGCAAAGCGTATGATAGTAGACTATAATTTATTCTTACATGAATTTACAATACTGCTTCTCCATTATCCTAGTTATACATATAATACTAAAATGTTATACGGCCTAGTTATACATCCTAATTATTATATAAGTAAATAATCTAGTCTAATAATACAGAAGTCGTCAAATCGTAACTAATAATATACCTAGAAATGTAGAAAGAAGCCTTCGAATGATAATAAATCAAACCAAATAGTTAACACATTAGGGAATTGCTGTACTTTACATCCTACTTCTAAACATAATGTTTAGATGCCATTTAGAATGAACATTTCCTTCATTGGTTACTTTCTAAATACGTTGTACCCTAAAGTTAAATCCAGAACATAATTTCTAGTAATAAAGTTAATGTAGAAAGGAAGCAATAATTAAATAAACTTACAAGAAGATAGTAAATCTGAATTAAGGCAAATGCCAGTTAATATATTATTATAATCGTAGTGCAAGTTTCATCAACATGAATTTATCTTTGCATAAGAAAAAGTAGACAGTTAAATTATTATAAGACATTTTACCTTTAGCGCACATTTATAAATTTGAATGTTTTTATGTGATAGAAAGAAATCAAGCTTTTATAAAAGAAGGAGAATATTGCGTCGTTTCATCAGTATTATTATAGACATTCTTTTTACCTTTTAAAAACATCTTCATGTTTGAGAAAAGTTTTATCAAAGTGTTTCTAATTTCATTTAAACAAAAATCAAACTTTCACGTCCCGATGTTATAAACACAAATTATTAGTCAATTTACGTATTAAATACACATGTTGAACGCACAACACAACGTTCCGAAAAAGATGTTGTGTACGTGTACACCACGTGACGCTAGATGTTATTTAAACATGTTTCTAATTTGTCTAGAACTGATTACTTTCTGTTAATGACCAAACTGTTACACTGTAAATATGTGAGCTCAATGGAATATATGTGAGTAAATTTAATTATTCATTTCAAACGACTTCTATTGCATCAGAAAAGAGCTCAAACTCCAGTTAGTAAATAAATAAATGTAAAAGTATCTAACTAAAATATTTATAAATAAGAAAGATTGGGATACTTGATGTGAATCGAAACGGAGGAAGCTACAGGAAGATAACAGAAGACGTTCAGGATCGAGAAAAATGGAGAGACTACAAATAAAGCTGTCAAAGACAGATCTAGGAAAGAAATAACGTAGTTCTTATTTTACAATTTTTCAATTTGATTGTACTTACTTTTCCGTAAAATTTCTAAATGCGAATGTTATGAAAAAGGTTGTTTAAAACATAGTGAAATTCACTTCGCTAGAAGTTTCCATTTTCGCTAAAAGTGGGCTAAAATGTGTTCGTATTTCTCCCTGATGACTGTAAACATTAGTACATGTATTAACAGTTTTTTCGTATACATTTCTTTTAATTCTCCTCGTCTTGTGCTCAACCAGTAAGTAATCCGTATATCGCAGGGCAGTTTTGTACACACTTCTTGCACACTTAGTTTCTGATGGTTACTTTGTAAACCCTTCTCCTACACATTTTGTATACAATAAGTCTTGATGAACTACGGCTAACACATTTTCACATCAAACTACTGTAGCGTTTGGATATATAATTAACCAGTGGGTAAGGTTTTGAGTTTATACCAGCAACAGCTGAGAAAGGCCATCCGCTACTCAACTTGTGACAAAACAGCTCAGTATTCTGCCGCCACAAGTGTGATTCCCAAAAGAGCGAATCAGAAAAATAAGAATAATTCACAAAACTATCCGTTCATTTATCACATTCTCTGATACATTTGCGCAACGATATTCCCATAAACTATTTCTTACCTGTACTGTGAAATGTTTAATATATTCACAGTATTTCATACTTTCGGAACCAGAATTAGATCGAGGAAACGTCCAACCAATTACTAAACTTCTCAGAATGAGTAAGCTAGAGGAACACGATAATTAAATATTATATTATTATTATTATTATTATTATTACTATTAATAATAATAATAATAAGAAGAAGAAGAAGATGAAGAATTTTGCACTCAGCAAAATATACTACCCTTATCAGCATGAGGCCTCGAGAGATCTACTAAACTTAACTACTCCACAACCAATTTACAATAACAATCTGCTGCTTATCTCCTCCTCACACACATTAAATAATGGAGGTTAACCTCCCTGCAAAACATTTTTTCAAGAATTAATCAAACCATAGTTCTTCCATGGCTATCTCCTTTACTCAACATGAACCACCAGTATAAGTAAGATTCTAGCAAAAAAACTATAACGAAGCTTCTAGCTGGGGTCAGGGTCACCCAGGCTCCTGCTTAAGGTACCATCCCGGCAATCGTCTGGTGAAACCAGAAAACCTGAAAAACCTCAGTCAGGATAATTGGCCGTGGGATTCGAAACCACGTGCGTACCCATTGCAGATCTGAAGTTCTCGACTTTACCACCTTAAAAAGCATCTTTCATATGAATTTATGAGTCCCTTCGTTTTTGTACGCCCTATTTTGATTTTATAACTGCTTTACAGTAAAAATACCTCATACTAGGCTCAAATACAAATCAAAACCCCGTTTAAAACTTCTCAATTTTATTGTAACTCCTTCACAGCCGGAAATATAAATGAAGTTTCATATGAAGTATTTTATATGTATTTTATACATTTCACTTTTTTCTGATCAAATTTCAATCAAATATTCATATTCTAGTCGAACGTTACAAACAACTAATAGACTGATATCTGTGGAGGGAAATTTTAATAACAGAAGAAAGAACACGATGTTAAAACGAACATCTCAATATTTAGGTAGTTACAAAACGTTCTGGCCAGCAAATTTACGTAAAATCGTTTGAATGTCAAATTAAAATAATTTTCTTACAAACATATTTCTCAACCCACATAAATGGAATATTTATATTGTAAATATTTTATGTTCTACCGTACCTCGGGGCTCAATGATGTGTTAAATTGATATTTTCGACTTTCAGGTCAGCACATAATAAGTTTCCACATAAAATGTCTGAATTTAGAATTAAAAAATAATATTCCTGACTCTTTTTTGTTTTTCTCCACAAGTTGCCTAAATTGTCCCCGCCCCCCATAAACTTTTTTATTTTCTTATAACAATTAGATATTTGCAATTTTACGGCATCACGTTTCACCTTACCTGAACTCATAGTATACGTAAACATTTATTATTATCTAAAGTAACGTATACTAGCTTTCGTAAACTAACTAAAGTAACCTAACCCAGCATAGCCTAATCTAAGTACAATTCATATATGAAAACTAAGGTATATGTGGAAAAAATTGGGAAAATAAATTATTTTTAAAAGAATGGCACTTTTAAGAAATTTTATTAAAACTAAATTTTACTTGAGAGTGAACACAAAAAGGTTTGTACGGAAACAACAAAAAGGTGCCAAATTCCGAAATAAATTAAGCACTACGGAAAAACGTCTATGATACTGTTACTAGTAAACACAACACAAAATAATTGTTCCCTAAATACTGAAATTATGGGGCAAAAAAGTCATGTAGAGTTAGGTTAAGCATTAAAGAAAACATCATTCAATTATTATGAGAACAGTATTACGTTCAATTGTATGACATAGCAACTCATACGATACCTACATTAAGCTCAAATATTACAAAAACACAAAACAAAAAAAAAACGCTGTTGTTTATTTTGTTTATTCACTAGAATATAAGCATTCGATATCTCCAGATTTGCCCTTCTCACGAAAAGTTTAGGTAAAATCTAAGAATGTCCGATGATTTTAAAGAAAAGAATAAATCTAAATTTTCTTTATGGAGACTCATATAACACAGATGAATACTCTGACTCGCATATTTACAGAATGAATACCTCATCTAACGCAATGGTTCAAGACTACTACATTTCCAAGGAGTTAACTATAAATACTATGAAAATGAATCAAGTGAGTTGTATTGGTTTCATTTTACCAATGGATCTAGTTAATCACACTTTTGAATTATTTTCAATTAATTTTTCTTCACAAAAATTATATTTACTCTGTGTCAAATATTTAATCATCATATTTTGTTAACGGTTTGTATACTTTATTGTAAATCGACATGGTACCGGCATCACGGAGGTAGTGAAAGCTAGAAAATATTTAGCTCAAAATCATGTTAACTCTCATCTTACAGGAGATAATTTAAAAAAAAAACAATAAAGTTCAAACTACAAATTAGAAAACCCAACCTTTAACTTTACTATCCACTAAGATGTAGTCGGATTAATTTTTTTAGATTCAGCAGAAATTTTCCATACTTTGTGTTACATTCAATGTAGCTGTTCATATAACAGCTTCACTAATTAAAGAGTGCTATTTTCTTTAGGTTATGTATAAGTGTAAACAACGCTTACATACTTTGGGATAGGTATAAAATTAAGCACTTCTCTCCCCATCCCGTCCCTCTCCAGTATTTTTTGTAATCGCATAAATTATGATGTACCATGCAAAAGTTTACTACAATAGTACCTCCCTGTTAAAATTAAATGTTGGCTGTTTCGGGATATATTTTCTAGAAATCAAACGGATGCGAAATGAACTGGATGAGAAATTTCCCTTACGCCACTTTGTGTTTATGTAATCTCCGCAGTTGTAATAGTTCAAAGCAATTAATTAACACATAAACTTAATTAATAAAATTAATTTATATATGATATATTAACTTATTAATACATACGAGACTAAACTGGAATTTACAGCGCTTCTGTACATATGTATGGAGTGTTGCCTATGCACTAGGCGTTCAGAACAAGATTTGGCAATGTTTGAAGTTCTGTAACTGGTGTTCCTACAAATTGTTAAATAAAGTGGCAGAGGAGTTTTAATTACCATACATCATCAATAATCTGTAGAAGTTTCCTGTTGATTTGCAGTTTCCATGTGAGTGAAAGACATGTGCCTTGTGAAAGACTGAATTCTAACGTAGAGTGATTTAAAAGTCTTCAGTTTTTATTACTGGATTCAACTATTTCTGTTTGTCGCAAGTTGTGAAAAACTGTACGCTAAAAACTGAACTTCTTGTACATTATTCCACTTCGATCACTGCCGATTTTTTGTTTATTTTTAGTGTGGAATATATTCTTATAAACCGGACACACACCCTTCCTTTTTTCCTTCAATGTAAAGCGATAAAAGCATAAATTTTCAGTGTTTGTAGCTTGGCTTGTTAAAGGAAAATGTTGTCACCTAGATCCCGGAATTTTATAAGGCTACAGAAATTGTCTATTAAAATAGTCAAACCCTTATGAAAATGTTTAGAAAATATCATCAAATAGAAATAATAAAACTTGGCTTATTTAAAGTGCACAAGAAGTACAACTTGTTTTACAATGTAGCGTTCCAACTTTGGGCTTCATATTCTCATTTCCTCAGAAAACTGTATTAGGTACTGTGAGTTCATGTCGGCTGAAAGAATAGAAAATAAACTGTCAAGGCTTGAATTAATTCCCAGACTACTGAGAAAATTTAACTTGTATTGGCAACCCTATGTGAAGCTCACCGGAAAGAACACAGAGATATTGTCCAATTCCACAAAACTCCAACAGCAATGCGGAATTGTGACTAACCTTTCTCGAATCGTTGCTGTTAAAATCTGCATCGAAATTGTTACAAAGAGCGGGTTCGACACATACTCACTATCACCATTCTGACGAAGCGAATTCCGGGATGCTACCTAGCATATAGCTCTTGGTCACTGTCTTCCACTACACTTCTCCCAAAGTACTTGTAAAGAATTGTAACTTTAAGTCGTAGCAAAGCCAGAAGTTAAGTATCAACATTTCAGAGTTACCTAATTTCAGTACAGCATACTGTTCTTAATTCTAGACAGCTACATAGCAAAAAATAGCGTGTTGATTCAACACTTGTCGGTGTCCCAGGGCGACCACCACATATTTGTGTTAAATCAACACAACACGTGGTATTGATTTCGCTACACGGAGCAGCAGAAAAAAACTACAAGCGTGAAGGGAGACTTGAACATGGGTTGCTTATTTAGAAGTCTAGCGTATTACCGACTGCACAAAATTACCAGACAGAACAAGCACTACTTCGGCCTGAGCTTTAGATGCCTAAAGGTCGTAAATAAAATTCAAATTCAGAAAGAAACACTAGATTTAAAGAGTGTATAAGACCTAAAATACGTTTCCTGAACCCCGAAAGCAAACAAAGTTACTTCGACGATTTATACCATGGATTAATCACTATTTTATTTGTCAATTAGGGATCAGAATTCCCATTTATTGAGAATATGTTCAATTTCTAAGAAAGCAAGCGATCAATATGGCAGCATTACGGCTTTCTTATCGTCGTAACAGCATGTGTAATGCTGGTCAAGTGTTAGTTGTCGCCATGTTGATCGCTTGCTTATATATATATGGAACATATTCATAGAAATCGGAATTCCGATTCCTAATTAACAAATAGAAAAGTGATTAAACCATGGTGTAAATAGTGGAAGCAGCTTTGTTTTCGGGGTTTGGGGAACATTTTTTAGATCTTATATACTGTTTGAATATAGTGTTTCTTGTGTCTGGTAATTTAGTGCAGTCGGTAAGACGCTAGACTGCTAACTGAGCAACCCATGTTCAAATCTCCCTTCAAGTTTCTATTGTTTTCCCCTGCTCTCTGTACCGAAATCAACACTGTGTTTAACACAAAAATGTCGTGATCATCCTGGGACACCGAAAAGTGTTGAATTTGAATGAACACCGCTATTTTTTGCTGTGTACAACCTTTAGTTTCCCCTACTGACAGCATACACAAATAATGGTAGCTATGAACTGAGGTATCAGATGCTGTGAAGTACACAAATATAACGTCTCAAAAGTTGAATATACTGAAACCCGTCCAAGCTGTAAAGTGACGAACGTCTTTGACTATGGGTGGACCCGTGCGAGGCGCTACATATTCCCACACTGCTCTCGCCAGCTACTCTTGTTGAATGTTGTTGCGGACTTCGTGTCGGCATTGAGAAGGCATACAAGTTCTATACTTGTTGCTGCCCAGATTGACTAGGATTTTTTATAACTTCCTCTCAAATTCACCACGGGAATGCCATTATGGTACGAGACAAAGACCCTGGATATTGGCGGTCCCGAAGATAGCTCGCTGAGAGACGCCCGTTCTCAGAAGTTGGACTAGCTCAATCCATACCTGCTTAAGTTAAAAGAAAATACACATTAAACGATGACTAAAGCGTTCGATGTCCTATAGTATGCATAGAACAACAGACTCATGTTATCATTTGCAGAGTTTGCTGTAGTTGTGGAAAGCCTAGTCTCTAGTAATCTAATCATGGAGTTGCGGATTCGATTCCCAGTAATATGTTTCACCATATTAATTAGATCATGTTCTACACTCAATTAGATAGGTAGTAAATGGGCAAGGAGAGCCTGTAATCAGCGAACATGTTTCAAAGACAAGTTAACTGCTTGAAGCTGACTCAGGTGCGATATTGCTCTGCTTTGAACAATCGGAGGGTGGTGGACCATGGGCTATAAAGTTCGGTAGGTCAATCTTACATAAAAGTTGTATTTGATTCTACAAATATATTTCATGAGTAATTATATTACCGACAAAAATATAGTCTTAGACTACAAGTAATATTTTTAAATTAAATTTTGGAGACCGTTAAAGTTGAAAATTCAGGACTTTGCTGTGATTAAACAAAAGAAGCAAGAAAGGCAATATTTGAAAGAGCAAAAATTTGAGATAATAGAACAATCACACGGCAATCAGAAACTTCAATTCAATTCCCTTATCTCTGGTTCTCTCTGCAGACAAAGTTATTAATTTTTATGGACAGAAATGGAATGCTTTAACTGGACCTATACACAACGAATCATTTTGTGAAACGTCTGTTTCTCCAGAATAATTATAGTAATATTTCAAGGTCTCTTTGACGCCTATTTGATGTTTGTCAAGTGCATAGTATTAGACATAAATATAATGAAAGATACAGGATTAAAGACTATTCTGCTGGTCTAGTGGTTAGCGTCGCTGACTGCTGATCGTGGAGTCCCGAGTTCGATTCCCGGCAATGCCAAGGGATATTTTCCGAAGCGAGAGGCTGTGCAACGGTGCCCACCTAACATCGGGATGCAATTGGGAAGCTGCTGTGAATAAAAGACAGCAATGATCACAGTTGAGAGTTTAGACTCTCCTCTCCCAACACGTCTGATCAACGTGGGAACAGTAGACCAGCTCCTCCCTCCTCGAGAGGCCTCATCCAGTAGTGGATAGAATATGACTGTGGATTATTACAGGATTAAAGTTTCAGCAAATTTTCACATACTTGGTGCATATCCTTGTAACTCGGAACTCAAAACTTAATACATTTCGCTTGACTCTAATTGTTATAATTACAACTAAGAGCAAAAACTTGAGTGTTGCCAAGAATGTATTGAATGTTATTAAATTAATAAACCTTTTTCTCCTTTAGCTCAAAATGCAACTCTATCGGGATTTCCTTTACGCATATATAAAATTTAACAAACAACTGACAATTTTTAAAAATGAAGAAGTTGCGGTTTGTGACTATCTTGAAACATTGGATTATTTCTCATAATGAAAAAGTTCCAGACTGCTGCTGTGTTGGCTTTCCACACTCATTACTTTTTAATTATTTCAGAATGGAACGTAACGGTCTTTGTAACCAACACATATGAAAGAAGTACTGCGCGTGAGAGCCGTTTTCTGCCCCTCAAACGATTTTAATGAAATTTTTCACGTAATAAGTAGACCATGTAAGAGTTCCAATAATCCACATCCTATGTCCATACCACTTCCGGTTATCACGGAAAGCGCGTCCAAAAATGACAATTTCCGGATTCTATTTTTTATAGTATTCTTCAAAATAAATTCTGATATCTCCAGAATGGCTTAAGCTATCAAATCCAAATTTCGTTTGGAAAGTACAAATGTAATGAGAATGTTGTAGTTTAAACCGAAAATATATGTATTTTTAACCATTTTGGAGATAAAAATTAATTTTCTTATGCAAATGTTCAATTTTACTTATAAAACATGCACCTTTCCCAGGAAATTTTGTGTTGTTTAACCATCAGCCCCCACTAGTCACAAAACTATACTTCGCTCAAATTATCTTCATGTAATGTAGAAGAACATATTCAAAAATCATTTTTCAACTGATGGGGGCTTATTGCTAGAAGAAACTTTTTGTATTCTAAAGTTGAGTACCCCACGTGGAAGTATATGTTTGAAATTCCGCTAAATAAACCATTATATATCTTAAAATTTCTATATCCAAACCACATTTTATGTGATAAGTACGGATATTATGAACATATTCCAATAAAAATTTCTAGTTAATAACTTCATTCGTGTTTGCAACAAAACATATTTACTGCTTATCTCGCTGACTCTAGGACAGATGTTGAACCTCGCGAGGTCAGAACTCGAGCTTATTTGACCTCGACCTCAAACATTGGTCGTGGAGGTTGAGGTTGACGTTGATCGAGGTCGAGGTTGAGTGACGTCGAGGTCGAGGGAGGTTGATGTTGAAGTTAAAACAGAAAAATGAGGGGGTTGGGGTTTAGTGGTTATTGTCACTGAACCAGCTGGTAGAGTTATTAGACTGAAAACCCTGTCGATCTCAAGATCTTGTGCATTCATGAGTGATAGGTTTTCAAATGACGTCTTTATTTAAATGAAGTCTCAATACTCATTAATAGACAAGATCTCGAGATCGCTGTCCATTGTATTTCGTAGTAATTTGTAAATACTAGTACGCTATGTTCTAAAAATTTTGATAATGCTATTAGATTTTGAAAAATGAAAAAAGTGGGGGCGACTGCGAGGAGGACCCTTAATGATGAAGGTGGAGGACCAGTCATCCGAGGCCGTGCGGGTTGAATTGAATTTTATTTATGGCTTTATGCATCTAAAGCTTATGCCGGGAAAGGGGAGGGGAAAGGATTCAGGACGGTGTCGGCCAGTTCCTAAGTTAAAACTGCATACCGGCATTTTCCTGGCGTGAGTGAGGAAAAACCCTGGAAAACCTCAGTCAGGATGATCGGTCGCTGGGATTGAACGGAATGCTACGCTAACGCTCTCTCTACCAGTAAGCTACGAGGCCGTGTGGGTGTTGTAAGTTTTAAAACTAACTTTGCACTCCGTGATTGAAATGACGGTTCCTAGATGCTACTCCAGGAGAGAAAAAAGTAAAGTACACTAAATGTATTACTTAAGTTTTTAAGTTCTTTGATAGCGAAGCTATAGCTAAAAGGGACCTTATTATCCCTCTCATTCTGTCCGTCCATGTACAGAAATTAAATCTCAGGAACTACAAGGGTAGAGAGGTGCGTGCGGTGTCGTTGGAAAGGTTTTTACTAAACTAGCTTAGGGAAACAAAAATGAAGTGTGACTCAGTCGCGCGACCACGTTGCCTAGTGTGAGGAAGGTATCCATCCGGAACATTTGCACCAACAAATTGAGATCACGTCAGTCGGTGACTCAAGTTTGAAAAGGCAAGAGAGTCCATCTTGAGTGAAGTTCCTCCAGTGTTCTTCCTTTACACACAGGTATATGCCGGGATGGTACCTAATCTAAGGTCGTAGTTTCTTTTCTCATTTACCCAGAAGAGTGCTCGCCAAGTTACGTCTCTCCGCCGACTTATAACTGGGTTAACCATATACACTTGTTCAAGCCACTATGTAAGTTGAATAATGAAATAAGTAAATTCACACAACCCGTCACTTCACAATAACCAAAGTTTCTCTGATTATTTCACTGATTCACACACGTGCTTTGATCAATACTTTGTGAAGTAACCTTATTTATTATGGATATTTTTCATTTTCTTTTAGTTATATTTCGATTGATAAAATGAGTTTATGGGCGGTAACAGCACTATGGCTTACGCTCGTCACGATATTTCGAAGCAATGCATTTTTTCTCTGGTGTTTCATGGTTCATACTTCATAGTATTCCAGCTTAAATCGCCTGACTAGTGTATACAGCTCTAGCTACAGTGAATCAATGAGCTACAATTCATTAGAAAATAGATCTAACTATAAACCTGAAGTTTAGCTACTCAAGTCAAACCAGTATTCAAAACTAGTATTTTCCACATGCAAATTTTGACTTAAACGTTAAATTTACCTTTAAAATATGACAGTTGATGAACTCTCGTGTCGTGACACGTAATGTTCAATTGGAGACATTGATTCGTGATTCCTCCTCAAATTGTCCTGAGTTTGTACATTTATTTACTTCTAGGTGAAAGTAGATCATATTACTCATTTGGGTGCACGCCATCGTGGCGCACACGAATTCTTTTCTTCTTTCCCAAAGAATGTAAACTTTGGAATACTTCCCTCCGAGTCCCCTAGTTTGTGTTATAGGGCCTCTGGCATAAAGGATGCTTTTTTTCAGGTGAATCGATAACTATTTCAAAACACAAGAATGCAAGAATTTTGATGCTACCGAAGGTGGAGAGGATGCTAATGCCATCAGCTGCAGAACTTGTGGTGCTCTGAAATCGTAGCAGCACTGTACATCTTAGGATATCAAGAATATGAAAAATAATTTTCTGCATATGTATTTTCGTACATACTATCACTAAAATGCTGTGTGCTTCATCTTGTTAAATTACAATGAAGTGCTTTCTTTTTGCATTCTTAAAAAAGAAGTACTGCGTGAGTATGAAACTTGCCTTCGGTTTCATAAACAGCTGTAGATTAAAAAATCAAGTTTGGAAAATCAAATGGTGCTGTTCCAATTTCGAAGTTGAGCGAGGTCGGGTCCAAATGTACACCTATGCTCTAGGAGCACGGACGCTAAAATATCAGAACAACATCGAAGATATGCGATCATGTCTTCTAGAGGAAAACATTTTCGTCGTAGACAGAGGCTTCCAGGATTCACTCCATCTTCTATCAGACTTAGGTTTCTAATCTGAAATGCCCGAGTTCCCGAAGAAAGGACAAAAACAGCGCACGACCTTGAAGGCAAATAAATCAAGGATAGTAACAAGAATACGATGGGTGGTGGAATCTGCGAACAGCAGAGTTAAGCAGTGGGAGGCTCTGGATCATGTAATGCCCAACACACAATTAGGTAATATAGATTACGGCCATTTACAACATCTATCGGCCTGCGCTTGTGAAAGCAACGTGTACAGATGAATATATAGCAAGAAAAATGCAATAACTTGTGGAGAAAACTAATGGTTTACAAGAAAATATCAATAATTAACCGTGGGATAGACAGAAAAACACAAAATGTAGTTATCACACAAAATGTGGTTTGGATATAAAAACTTTAAGATATATAATGGTTTATTTAGCGGAATTTCAAACAAATAATTCCACGCGAGATACTCAACTTTAGAGTATAAAATGTTTCTCTTAACCATCAAGCCCCATCAGTTACAAAATGATTTTTGAATAAGTTCTTCTACATTATATGAAGATAATTTGAGCGAAGTATAGTTTTGTGACTAGTGGGGGCTGATGGTTAAACAACATAAAGTTTTCTAGAAAAGGTGCTTTTTTTATAAATAAAATTGAACGTTTACATAAGAAAATTAATTTTTATCTCCAAAATGGTTAAATATATAGTCTTTCTGTTTACACTACAACGTTTTAATTATATTAGTACTTTTCAAACGAAATTTGAGTTTAATGGCTTAAGCCACTCTGGAGATATCAGAATTTATTTTGAACAACGCTATAAAAAATAGAATCTGGAAGTGGTCATTTTTGGACGCGCTTTCCATGATAACCGGAAGTGGTATGGACATAGGATGTGGCTTATTGGAACTCTCATACGGTCTAGTTATTACGTGCTAACTTAAAATCGGTTGAGGGGAAGAAAACAGCTCTTATATGTAGTACTCCTTTCATGAAGAACGGATGATATCTTAAAATTTAGGTGTTTCGGACTGCCGCCATCTTAAATTTTAGGAAAAGTTTTTACTCGAGAATCGAATAGAGTGACTTTCGGAATTCCCACATAAGAATTTTCACGAAAATTTAATTTAAGTTTTTTCTTTTCTTTAGAGTTAACTGCTTTGGTAAAGTGTCATCTTATATTTTCAAATTCAAGGCGCCATCTTGAATTTCTCAACTCAAAGTAATTATAAAATTCATTGTAGATTTCAACATCCTTTGAAACCATCACATACGAAATTTCACAAAAATCTTATGATTTTAGAAAGTAAAAGTGTTACGGACTGTCGTAATTTAAAAATTCAAAATATTTAACTAGAACCCAAGGAGATGATATTTTAGGAAAATCGAAGAATATTTTAAGATTCTTTTACGTTCTCGCCATCATGGACTTCGAGATTCAAAAGTTCTTATTTCAGAAGGTAACTCAGAGTCTTTTTAAACTTTCGAATATGAAATTTCACGTCATCATAAAATAAAGAAGGGGCCTTCAATTATTTTTTCTGAGTCCGAAATTGTTGGTAATATCGCAATAAATGCCTTTGTGGTCCATATAATTAGTTGAACAAAACAGGAAGTGGATATGGAATACAAACAAAAATTTTAGAATTTAAAAGTTCAGTTAAATATACTCTATTGCTATCTGTGGAAAAGATGAGGCGTCCATTTCCAAACTGATACTTGTCAAAATAATAATAATAATAATAATAATAATAATAATAATAATAATAATAATAATAATAATAATAATAATGAGTTATTGGCATTATTCAGTTCATTTTCTTGCTTTCTAACATATTAGTAAGAATTTCCGATTTAAAAACTGAAATTGTGAATATTTTAACTACTTCCATAAAAATGTGATATTTTATAAGCAGAAGCAATAGCACAATTTTGAACAAAAAGTATGTTTGAGTCTTGTTCTGATTCTAATATATTTCCGTCAGACACAAAATTTAACATTCTTTTATGTTTTTTTATCTTTGCTGATTGATATAATGTCGGGAAATCAATTTCCAATTGCAATTTTGATATTTTGAGAAGCGTCCAGCAACTTATAATCGTAACTATGAATAGTATTGAATAATGTTTGATGATAGTCGAAATAACATAATGTACAAATGTAAGAATGTCTAAATACTTCTGAAACTCAGTATTTTAGATAATGCACAGCTGCGATGTCATAAATATCAATACATGCTATCTTTTGTTGTCCAGTGTTTACGGCGGCACCTTCGTCAATAAAGTTGAATACAAAGCTTGTAATTTGAACTCGGCACTCTTCTTATTTACTACGACATTTTAGGTGTATAAGAACCAATGAAAAAATAGAACTACAAAATTACACTGGTGACGAGGATAGGATTCAACAAAATCTGAACACATATCATCAGGAGTATCTTTACGAAATTCCATCGATATTTATACTGACGTCACTTTACGGTACTCACGGATTCTTTACCCGTAAAGCTTATTTTCGGAGAGGATAAAGCTATTCCATCATCGATACATCCTCGTCTGATTAGATGGGCTCTATTCCTCTCGGGCTACAGTTACAAGATAGTTTATTCAAAACAGGTACCTGTAGCTGACTGTCTATCTAGACTTCCAACAGATGAATGTTCAGGAGACGATCAAATCTTACAGAATTATATCTTAAGTATAAATACTCAGTCCTTAGTCGTTAAATCTATATCCACAGAAATTCAACAAGACGATGTGTTGAGAGTAGTATATAATTGGACTAAAGAAGGTCGGCCCAAAACATAACCCAAAGATAGACAGTCAAGAATCATGCACAAAATTTTCGCTAATAGAATGCAAATATCTCTAGATCATCATTGTTTGTTCTTAGGTCAGAGACTTATAATTCCACCAACGTTTCAACGTGATATATTAGAGTCAGTTCATAAATTACATCTGGGGTTGTCAAAAGCTAAAACAACTCTTAAGCAATATTATTGGTGGCCCAATATGGAGGAAGAATTAGAAGCGTTAATTCAGGGATGTGAAAGTTGTGCCGTTAATCAGCAAGGTAGATATCATCAATACTATGAGCAATGGGGTAAGGAGAGTATGCCATTTAAAAGAATACATATTGATTTCTTTGATTTTGGAGAAAAACATTTTGTATTAATAATCGATTGCTTCTCTAGGTGGCTACAAGTTGAGCTAGTTCATGGATCAACAGCATCTGAAACTATAAGCAAACTACAAAATATATTAAATTATATTGGATACCCTAAAGTTATCGTATCTGATAATGGTCCACCCTTTACTTCTGCGGAATTCGTTACATGGTGTACGAAACATAGTATAAAGGTAATGAAAAGTCCGCCTTAACATCCTCAAAGTAATGGCTTAGTAGTGCGTGCAGTGCAGGAAATGAAATCAATGATGAAAAGACAAATAGTTCCATATATATCCATCGATTGGAAGGATAAAATCAAGGAGATACAAAGAGATATAAGATTTGCCAGCTCTGATGTGTTACATGGAAAATCTCCAGCACAGTTAGTCTATAGACATGAACCAAGGACAGATTTTAGTAGGCTACTCGATCAAGTTAAGACTAAAACACTAGAAAAAGATAATCAAGCAAATACTAAACGAAAGTTAGATATTGAGATTGGTTCGTGGATTTACGTACAGAATTTACCAAACCGCTTTCCAAGGTACATAAAGGCACAAGTAATAATGCAAACAGGATCTAATTTATGGAAAGTCAGCATACAAGGGAGATCAAGGGTCGTTCATCCTGATCAGATCGGAAAACCATAGATCGAACCCTGGACCTAGTCTTCTCAAATTTATCAACCATAGAAGTAAATAAAGAGAACTACCCTATTCTAAAAGAGGATGAATTTCAACTAGCCTTACTCATTACTCTTAAATGCAATAGAATAACCAATTCAAAGTCTAAACGTAATTTAACCGGTTATAACTTCAGGAAAGCTAAGTTTGATATATTGCACCATGAACTTCGTGCAGTAGACTGGGACTGTCTCAAACACATAACAGATGTAAATGAGGCAGTAGAATACTTTTATTCTGATATTTACAGTGTATTTGATAAAAGTGTACCCCGTAGAAAACCATCAACGAAAAATTATCCGTGTTGGTTTACAAAAGAAATAATTTGCAAACTAAAACTTAAAGCCTATTGTCGTAGAAAGCATACGAACTCTGATTTAAATAATCAATTTTATTTAAGTGAATTTAATAGATTGCGCAAGGAAACAAAGAAAGAAATTGCTAATGTTTATAACTTGTATATTTAAACATCGAAAATCAAGTCGCTACGGATCCAAGCCAATTTTGGAATTTCGTGAAAAGCAAATTAAGACATCTTCCTACCAGTCCGGTTTCATTTAATGGCAATCTAATCGATGATAATGAGGATATACCTAACACTTTTGCTTCCTATTTTCGGTCCATATACAGAGAAGGTTGCACTGAATTTAAAACAATGGAATTGGGAGATTGTATGTATTCAAGTAATAGACTTGACAATCTGTCGATTTCTCAGATAGGTATGAAAGAGGTAGAAGTGGCAATAAAGAAGTTAAAACCTAAAAAGGTAACTGGTCCAGATGGCGTACCCCCTTAGGTAGTGAAAGGATGTGCGGAACTATTGAAATATCCGTTATACATAATATTCAATCTTTCATTACGCACATGCAAATTTCCACAACAGTGGAAAGAAGCTTTAATATGCCCAATACCGAAATCCAGTAATTACAAAAGAAATAGAAAATCATAGACCAATAACCATTCTTTCGGCGTTCCCTAAAGTTTTTGAAAATTGTCTATATCACCGTATCATAACTCACGTTAGACAAGTAATATCAAACTCGCAGCATGGATTTATGCAGAACAAATCAACGTCTACAAATTTAGTAATAATCACGGATTTTATAGCTAAAACATTTTGTAATGGCGGTCAGGTTGATGTTATATATACTGATTTTGCCAAAGCATTTGACACAGTAGACCATTGCATATTACTTGCCAAACTTAAGCATTTCAATTTTACGAAAAACCTAGTCAAACTTCTTTCATCTTACTTACAACACCGTGTACAATCCGTTCTTTACAGAGAATTTGTATCAAAGAAATTTGAAATGACATCAGGAATACCTCAGGGCTCAAATTTAGGCCCGTTACTATTTTTATTATTCATAAATGACCTCCCTGATTGTATAGTAAACTCTGAGAAACTGTTATATGCAGATGATCTTAAAATATTTTCTAAAGTTGAATCAATTAAGGATTGTTATCAATTACAAGTAGATTTAGATAGTATAAATAGGTAGAATGAATGGGTAGAATAGGTGGTGTCACAGAAATAAACTAGACTTGAATATCAAAAAATGCACTTCGATGATATTTACTAGACGACAAAAATTTATTCAGTTTCCTTACTCAATCAATAACACTGAGTTATTAAGACCAGAAATAATAAAAGATCTTGGGCTTGTCTTTGACTCTAAACTAACGTTTAATTGTCATGTAAACAATATAAGTGCAGAATTATTCAGAATTCTAGGATTTATTTATAGAAAGCAAATGACTTCAGAATGACTAGTACATACCAAAAATTATATTATTCATTGGTTCGACCGAAACTTGAATATGCATCCATTATCTGGAATCCCACCACTCAAATTAACTGTCAGAAAATAGAAAAGATTCAATCTAAATTCCTCAGACTCCTAACGTATAAAACAACTGGCTTTTATCCTAAATTTGAACATTATGTAAACCTAATTCAAAATTTTGAACTCCTTACGCTGGTGAACAGGAGAATCATGATTGACTCACTCTTTCTTTATAAATTAATTCATAACTGCGTAGATAGTATAGACTTACTCTCTGAAATCCAATTTCGGATACCGGATACTAGAACCCGAATGGATAACAAAGGCCTTTTCCACTGTAGGAAAGCGCAAACTGAGATTCTGAAAAAGTCACCCATTTGGAGAATGTGCTTTTCGTACAATAAATTATGTGGTTTGAAAAACGAGGTAGACATATGTGATCAAAGACAAAGAAATTTCAGAATAATTTAATAAAATTATTCTAAAGCAAGCAAAATTACTATACTAAGTTCTAGTTTATAAACATAGGATGACCAAAAAAAAAAACTTACGATGGGCACATACAAACCTAAAAGGGAATTATAAATCATTTAATTATATTTGTATTATCAGTCTTATCTTATTCTTATATCTATATTTGTATATTTACTTTGTGTTTTTACAGTGTATAGTATTAACTTACATATATCAAGTATGCATTACTACTGCTCTTGAAATAGATATGTTAGTTTTAAATTTGACTTTATATTGTGATGTATTTCTCTTGTGTTTAGTATATATTGTGTTTATATTTTGTTGATAATATTGAGAGTAGGGACTGATTATATGTTACTAAGCATTCCTGGTAATACAAAAAAACTAAATTGTAATTTACTTTTTACAGAATAAAATAACTGGGCATACGCCCGTTGTATTCTTCTTCCTAAATAAATAAATAAAACATTTACCAGTAAATCAGGCTCAACGTAGAAATATAGAGACTGATTGGTGGGATTCAACAAAATCCTAACACATATCATCAGGAGTATCTTTACGAAGATCAACAAGAATACGACAGCCTAGAAGATATTTTGATTTTGAAGGGCATTAAACTGTATGGTGGTGAACTAATTTTCTTGTTGACGAGGAAATCTTTGAATTCTTTCTGGGGTATTATGGTTTATGGTATAAAATTCTGATCATAATCAGATGATATTGTGTTACATTTTTTTTATGTTCAGTCAAATATTCCGTGTGATGGATATGTGATACTATTGATAATTTATATTCTTTGTTATAACAATCTATACTTGATATATTTTCAGCTGGAAGAGACTTTGAACACATTAAGATCTTCAGATTATGATAAGCAGCTATAAGGAAATGACATGCTCAACATGTGCCACAGATGGTCACACTGGTAATAGCTGTTGATTTTGTTCTTATTTTAGTTTTTGCATCTGAGATAACAAGTAAGTATGGCTAATGTTGAAATAATTTTTGTGTTTATGGTGTTGCAAGTCACAGAGATTGAAATTGTGAATATTTTAACTACTCCCATAAAAATGTGATCATTTATAAGCAGAAGCAATAGCACAATTTTGAACAAAAAGTATGTTTGAGTCTTGTTCGGATTCTAATATTTTTCCGTCAGACACAAAATTTGACATTCTTTTATGTGTTTTATGTTTGTTGGTTGATATAATGTCGGGAGATCAATTTCCAATTGCAATTTTGATATTTTGAGGAACGTCCAGCAACTTATAATCGTAACTATGAATAGTATTGAATAATGTTTGGTGATTGTCGAAATAACATAATGTACAAATGTAAGAATGTCTAAATACTTCTGAAACTCAGTATTTTAGATAATGCACAGCTGCGATGTCATAAATATCAATACATGCTATCTTTTGTTGTCCAATGTTTACGGCGGCACCTTCGTCAATAAAGTTGAATATAAAGCTTGTAATTTGAACTCAGCACTCTTCTTATTTACTACGACATTTTAGGTGTATAAGAACCCAATAAAATAGAATTACATAACTACAAAAACGTCTCCAAAATCATTCAAATATTGAACAATGTCAAGCCCAGAAACATAAGACAGGTCTGCGATGAAAATGGTACCCGGGATGGTATTTTGGTCATTTTCTATAGATTTTGGGACGCGTAGTCCAATAAAAGTGTCAGAAGTTTCCCATGACGTCACGTTTTTGCAAGAAAATCATTATAATCACGTCATTAAGTACGGTAATATCATATAATTAAAATGTGTGGCTAAACGTTGTGTGCTAATTAATTAAACACGAAACACGATGATAGTATATTGTTCATTATGATGCGCATAGAGGGTTTTATGTAAATGCATCCCAAATTCGTGTACGCAATGAAGGTGAAGGGCGGGTGGACCCCAATGAAAAGCATGACCGTTTGTGGAACATGTATGCTAAACAATAGATACGTTAAAATAGTACAGGTTTTGTCTTCCTTCATGTTTAGTACTCACTAACAGCATGAAGAATGCCAACTGTTAGCCTAACTGGTTCACAGCAGTTTTATTTAACTCAGTCATCGGTTACAGCTAGGTTTATCAGGCGTTGCGCGTCAGTATTTTGTTGGTCTTTGTAGGTTCGTACTGAGTAACATTCGAGTGCGTCATGGCCACAAGAGGATGGGTTGATTCAGCAAATAGTCTTTATTATATCTGTGGTGAATATATGAAGGGTTCTGGGGAAAACAATGGCAACCCTCATTTAAAAAAAATAACTGAGTACAGAAATAGAATGGTAACACTCATATCTACTGACTGTGGAAAAAGCTCAAGTTAAAAAAACAAATGGCCATTTCTTTATGGGAAGCCCCATAAGCCAGTATGGGAGAATGAATTTTCCGAACGTAATATCTCAATTCATGTTTAATGAGGGTTACCATTATCCCCCTCCCTCGAACCCTTCATATATTGAAGAAACAAGAGAGAAAAATGATGGATTTTGTGAAAAAGTGTACTTTACCTATTTTGGTATAAATCTGGGGTACCAAGATAAGCCTTGGGCACCTCAATAATGTGTGTAAATCTTGAGTTGAAAATTTTCGACTGTGGTTAAAAGCGTGTCTTTCGTTTTGAAGTGCCAATGGTGTGGTATGAACAACAGAATCATAGTTCTGACTGTTACTTCTGTTTGTGTGTTGTGACAGCACTCAATACCAAGAACAAGAATTCCATGTTATACCGTAACTCAGTGTTTGATTTGTTATAAATTACGAAGGGAGGATACTAAACTAGTGGCTGATGATAAGTTTCAAGATACTACCTGTGTGGGTAGAAATACAAAGATTTTATTTATCCCTGGTTGCGATGATATTTGGAATCAACAACCGGGGATGAAATCCTCACGCACCAGGGAAAATCCCCGGCATCCCCCCCGACAAATCGCACTGGAACCTCCCATCTGGAATACGTCCAATTGCACATAACTCTGACATACCTGTTCCAATCCCTCCCACTACATTGGAATATACTGCATAAAGTTGGATTCGGACAAGGAAAGTGCTGAGGTGAACCAGGAGGATTCTGATGATTCTGACTACAACATGGATGCACAACCCGAACTATTCCCTCAAGATGAGTTGAATGGCCTAGTTAGGGATTTGGGTCTGCCTAAAGATTCTGCTGAGTTATTAGGGTTCCGATTGAAATGAAAAAAAAAAATACTTTCGCCAGGTACAAGTTTTTCTTGGTACTGATCTCGCGAATAAAAGGTTTGTTCCATATTTCGCTGAACAGCAAAATCTTGTGTATTACAATGATGTGTGTGGATTGATGGGACAGTGTGAAATACAATATAATTTATGTGAATGGAGGCTGTTCCTCGATTCATCTAAAGAAGCCTAAAAGCAGTCCTCCATAACGGCAACAAATATGTATCATTTCCAATTGCCTACTCCATTCACTTAAAAGAAAAATATGAGAATCCAAAATTAATACTAGAGAAAATAAGATATGGGGAACACGGGTGGTTGATATGTGGTGACTTTAAAGTGCTTTCCATGTTATTAGACCAACAATCAGGCTATACTAATTATCCCTGTTTCCTTTGCTTATGGTACAACCGTGCCAGGGATAAACACTGGACCAAAATAGAGTGGCCACGAAGAGATTCCCTTAGACCTGGAGTAGTGAAGGACAGCATAGTGCCTGCTAATAAAGTTCTCCCACCGCTCCACTTCAAGTTAGGCCTTGTAAAGCAATTCATCAAAGCTCTCCCTAAATATGGAAGAATGCTTTAAGTATCTGTGCTCGAAGTTTCCAGGTTTATCAGATGGAAAACTGAAGGAAAGTATTTTGGCTGGGCCTGATATAAGGAAACTGGTGTCCGATCCATGTTTCATTGAGACTGTGAAGGAAACAGAAAAAAACTTATATTACGCTTGTGGAAGAAGTGGAAAAGTTTTTAGGCATACAGAAGGTACAGAATTACAGTATTCTTTGCAGTAGCTTAGGAAAATTAGAAGCGTATAACTAATGTTTTGTCGATTTCCCTGCATTTATGGCGCTTGAACAAGGACACGTTAGAAAGTGGACGCCTCAAATATTGAGAGTATAAGTGAAATGTATAAGACTTACATTATTATCTAATTTATTTGACATCTATTTAGTAGTTTCTGCCGAATATCATGTTTTTAATGTAAATATTTTCCTTTCTATTTACCCTTGACACTGACATCGTATCAAATAATGGAGATCCGGAAGAAGGGCTTCGGGATCCGGATCCGGATCCTGACCGACGTCCGCCATTTGAAGACCCCTGAAATAATTCTTGCTACGAGAGTTAAAGGCGCACAGCTCAATAAGTAGATTTACGGTGCTTGTTTAAACTGGCGATGCCTCTCGAGGTGTGAAAACCGATTAAGCTGAGCGAATATCAGCTGAATTATTCCTCATTTGATGTCTAACATTTTGAGACAATAAACGCAGAATGGACAGACTTATAAATAACGATTAATATTACAATTACAATTCATATAACGTTACAATTCATATAAATAACGATTAATTGGTTCTACTATTCAATCAATATTATCCTTTGAGAATTGGCTTTCTTGATGGTGAAAAATTTGTAGTTTATTATTCCCAGAAACCACATTCTGTCTAGAATGTCTATACTAAAATGTCATTGAAAGTGCGAACACTTGACAATGAGACGTAGGTTAGTCTCAGCGATAACTCAGTCTTTCCATCATCAACAACACACTGATCAAATGAACACTGATGGTATGGGTGAGATTCAAAGGGATCTATCTACTTTCTAAAGCATGATAATGCATCTTTCAAGGTGACAGTTACTGGTGTATTTGAAAATATTACTATTTGCTCCAAGAGTTTATTCAAAATTTCATTGCAATTTCAGTAATTGAATACGTGAAGTTTAAAAATAATGGCTTATTTATTACAAGACTTGGTATCTTCCCATTTTATTATTCCTTTCTATTTATTTGTTTAATGGCTACAACCAAGAATTCATGGCCACAACATGTTTAAGTATTCATGTTCGTTAGAAATTGTAAAAATGTGCATTTTCGTTCATTGTTCTCTCGTCCACAAATGATACAAGTCATACAAACACATAAATGTACAGTACAACTATAATAAATTAAACGAATGTAGCCATGATAATGAAAATGTTTAACTTCAATCTAAATGAAATGTTCTTGCACTTACATTCCTAATGCTATCGTACCATAATAGAAGGCAATTGGTTTAAGAGTTCTCACATGAAGGTCAAATATAACTTTTAACAAATGAGCCTCGTTACTATAGAAGCTATTAACAGCTTAACATTCTCGAGTAAAATGACTTAACCATTCACACGTAGCAGAGTAATATTTCTAATGTTTCAGTGCGTTACAATCGAAACGATAGTCAGTTTATATTTAAATATGTCTAAAACGTTAAGTGCACTATCTTCTACCGTCGTACCACGTTTGAACTGAAATGATCCATCCTTTCACATCATCATCAGTATTCTGCCGAAGGCGGCAGGTTCTACAAGCCCTCTCCATTCATCACGATCTTGTGTTATCCTTTTTATCCCCATAATGCAGTTGGATGCGTCCTGTTCCTCTGTTTCCCTTAACCATACCGCCAATTGCATTTCTCACTATACCATCTCTGCGCAGACTATGTCCTAACCAGTTTCTCTTTCGGTTCATTGTTGTCTCTAGGATTATTCGTCTATCGCCTATTCTCTTCCGCAATTCTTCATTTCTTATCTTCTGTATCCAGCTATTTTTTTTATTTTTCTCCATGTCCACATTTTGAAGGTTTCCAATTTTCTTTCTTCACTCTTATGTAGACCCTAGAGTCCACGTTTCTGCTCCATTTAACACAATACTCCATACAAAACGCTTAATTAATCTCTTCCTCAACACTTTTTTCATCGAATCGCAAAATAGATTCTTAGTAAATGACTGTTTTGCCATTGATAGTCTTATCTTCATCTGTTTTTCACATTTTATATCCTCATTTATAATATTATCCAAATACTTGAATCTGGCTACCTGCTTTCCTTTTTCTCTTCTAATCTTGATATTTGCTATGGTTCGATTTGTTTCAATTACCATATCTTTGTTTTATTTACGTTTATTTTCATCCCATGTTCCTCGCAGCTTTCCTGCAGCTATTTTAACATCTTGTTAAATATTAATATCTCATATCCTGCACGAAACATGTCATCCGCAAATCTAATCAATTTGATTTTTCTTCCTTCGCTTTGGAAGAATCTCTTTACAGTCTCTTCTATTAAACAAAGTGGGCGAGAGACAACATCGCTGTCTCACTCCCCGACTTATTGCTGTTCGTTGTGATAATTCGTCGTCTACTTTTACCCTTATTCTCTGATTCAGATAAAACTTCCTTATAAGTCTTCAATCTTTCCATTCCACACTTTCTTTCTTCAATCGACTCGATCGAATGCCTTTTCCAAATCAACAAATAATGCTACACATACTTCCTTACGTTTGTCGACGTATGTTTCTCCTATAGTTCTTAACAAACCAATAACATCTCTAGATCCTTTCCCTTTTCGAAATCCAAACTGTTCCTCTCCAATATCTGCATTCACCATACACTATAATCTTCTGTTTAATATTAGTAGAAGAATCTTCGCTCAGTTAGGCTGGTGTTTTGGTAATCTTGCATTTTTCTGCTTTACCAATGGATTGATTATTGTCACTAGAAAGTTGCTTGGTCATTCTCTTGAGCCATAAATTTTGTTGTAGTGTTGCAGCAAGTGGTAATGCTTGTATATGGTAATGCTTGTATATGGTTCCATAGTAATGCTTGTATATGGTTCTACTCATGCATGCTGTATATTAATATTTGAGGCTCGTAACTATGGAAATGGTAAGTAGGTAAAAACCGCATGCATGAGTAGAACCATATACAAGCATTCCAAATTTCAAAAGATAAAGATAAAATGAACTTTTATGTGCGATAACAGCACTCCAAATGTCAAGACAACTGATGTAACCGTTTTCACACTATACACGAATGTAACTTTTAAGAAATAAGTCTCATTACCATGGAAACGATAATTAATTTAATATTCTAATTTCTAACATGTATATAATTCATCTATTGGTTAGTTATTATACTAAAGAGGAAAATATTATTGTAAGTACCTTAAATACGTAGGTTTCCTCCTTAATTTGAAAATGAGGATTGCCGGTCAGAAGAATGTAACACGCTGCTCTAATGTATGCGAATAATAGTGTTCCACGGGTACTGATGTTGTCATAAGAAGTACGTGGGCCATCATGTAAATCTGGACTGTGTGTCCTCCTTTGCCCCAGTGCACGTACTGCATTCAACTAAGAATTCTACAGATCTAATTTATGATTTCTCGAGGCCTACTGCTTAGAAAGATGGACCACGTTTGATGACAGAGTGATACGTGCAGTAATCTACACGTACCTTACACCTAGTTAATAACTCAAGTAGTCAACATGTGGGCTACCTGTATTTAACGTATGCACCATGAGTATAGAATATACAAAATACATGGATTGGAATTGCTTTACATGCTCTACTTATTTCTCGTAGATGCAATGCGCATTGGTCATATAAGCCAGGAAGGAACAACATGCCTGTATTGTAAATGCCCAACTTTTGTACACTACAAAAGAGGTAGTGTACAAAAATGCTGCAGGTTAGTCATTTATGTTTACGAAATCTCATTGCACTTGCATCCACTTTTTAAAAACAATTTTTCAAACTATTTCAAAGATGTATTAGCACCAACAAAATTTTACTATTTACAACATGGGTTTATTTTACTTACAAATTACCATGACATAGACTGGCATGACGCTATAATGTTTTAAGAAGTATTACCCAAGAACCTCTAACATTTCAAAATCGCTTCCATAGTTTTGTAGCCACTAGGTAAACTGCAATGAAATATTCTGCTAATGCCTAGAGTTTGAAATATTTTGAAAAACTGAAAAATGCGAGAAGAGTTTCAATGGGTGATCACAAAGATTTTCCCTGTGGTTTTATTATTTTCGCTCACTGCCTCTTACCTATTAGAATTAGAATTTGAATTTATTTATGGCCTTTAGGCATCTAAGACTCGGACCGGGATAGGGGAGAGGATGTGGGAGGGAGTCAGCTAGGGCCTAAGTTGAAGTTACCATGCCAGCGTTTGCATGGTCAGACAGAGGAAAACTAGTGGAACATTTTCATTAGGATGATCTGCCGCTGAGAGCGAACCCAAGACCTTCCGAATACTAAGCCAACGTTCTATCACTCGGCTACGGCCACTCAGTTTCAGTACTAAAATTTAATCTTTAAATTAGAGGCATGATTTTCCACCCTGCTTTACACGACGTGAAGTACAAACAATATTTATTGCACTTACTTCTTTGAAGGTTTTGTTAGAGATAACAGGTTCCAGATTTGTAGAAGGTGAAAACGAAAATACGAACTACTTCTTTGTCTGGATTTTTTAGATCCCGAAATATAGCTACTTTATGTAGAATATGGGAAAGAATATTGGAAGATAGTTGGCCAGGACCTAATTAGAAGTTACCATGCCGGCATTTGCCTGGTATGACTGAGGGAAAACCTTGGATAAACCTCAGTCAAGATGCATGGATCGACCCTGGGATCGTTTCCAGGACCTTCCGATTGCTAAACCAACGTTCTACAGTACTAATCGTGTTACGGCCGGGCGGTATGTGTTTACTCAATTTTCAGGTATGAAACTATACGCACGACACAAGTTTGAACGACTTCTCTTATAGTAAAGACGTTGGTTTATTTGACTGCGTGAAAAAAAAACTTTCTATTTTTGGGTTATTTTAGTACCAAATCGAGCTTTGGCCCGTCTCGATGCCATTCGCTGCTAAGTTTTAAAGTACAGAAACATTCATGCCTTAAGCGGGATTCGATCCGAGAACATTGAAGAAGTTGGTCTGGCCCCTCAGAACCGCACGACTACCACGGTTGGCTTGACCGTGAGAAGACACTGCCCTAGCGGTGCATTTCAGAATTAAGTAAACGACCGACTTATTAACTTATCCCATAAGTACACTATGCAACAAAAGATTTTACTTACTACGAACTTTGTAAAAGTAAACAATTAAATACAAAGAAAATGAAAATATCATTTGCCAAACTCCACACGATTGAATTTGTTTATATTATAGTCCCACTCTTGAATGATTAAAGGAATCAGGTCACACGTTCTTAGGTATGGATTGCAGCTGCACCATACATTAAAGCAGAAACAAAAGAGTGGAATATGTTTCCGGTAGGTGCTACTTTCAAATAGGATGGATACAACAGCGTATTCCATCTTAAAAAAACTGAAATAAGAACATTGATATTTCGAATAAGTCGTGTTATCACATTCCAATGTCATTCCAACTATCATTGCATATCATAACTTTACTGTATCTGTGATAGTTTGTGCAGAGTTCACCCTGCATAAACTAAGAGGTTCTCAAAGGAAAACTTAGAACTTTTTTCTTATACGTAGAAAAATATTCTTAAAAATAATATTAAATTCTCTCCATTATAGTTAATATTGAAGAAATCTTTCAACTTTCTTTTTATATAAAGAAAAATAAGTAAATGGCATACACAGAGGCTTATGTTTGAATTTAGACAGTTTGACTAGTTGACGTATTCTTTTACAGTCTTTACGGGATCAGTCTAGTCGAGTTGATATAAATGGAGAGTGTTCACAGAAGTGAAAGACTATCAGCAGGGAGAAAGCATGGGGATGAAAATGAATTTCTGCATTTATCCGTTACTGAATCAATCTCCAACACAATTATATTATTACTTTTAAGACGACAGGAAAATGTTTGGCGTTGAAAATTTTTTCATATTTATAAACTACAATATAACATTTTAAATAAAATTTACCAAGAAGAAACTAATTGTCACAAGACTTCTAGTATAAAACGTCATAAACAAAAACATTAAATAAATATTATCAACATTCATCAAACTAGAGCTCTTACTATCGTTCGAGACGAGAGTTTAGAGGCAAGTCTCTGTCTCGTCTCGAGGAATAGGTCTACGTCTCGTCTCGAGCGATAGGTCTTGGTCTCGTCTCGACACATGCTGTATCGTTCTCGTCTCGATTCCTAGACATTAGTCACAGTCTCGAAATCGAGACAAGAACGAGACGAGATTGAGACCAGTCTTGGTCTCGGTACCATCCCCATTATTAAGGTGTTACGTACGTATGTGTGCATGTAAGCTACGTTGGAATGCAACAATTATTTGGCACTACGGCTGGACTAAATACTGTTTTTTTTTCTCAGTGTGTTACACTAAACACAACGATGACATTGGTAGTTTGACTAAATTACTGAAACTATTCCGATTACTGTTTTAAAAATAGATATGGAATTTTTGTTTCATAATTTGTGGTTTAAATTTTATAAAATATTTAACTGTATAGGCCTACATATGTTGAAATCGACTATAGAATTTGTCCTCTATTACATAAATGCATTATATGGATGCCACACCTCAAGACATACTTTAAACCACATAATATTCAAGATTGCAGTTTGAGTTGCGTGACATTTGGTATTCCCCGTATCACGCTGTTGAAAACCGAGAATACTTTCTTTGTCCATGCACGTACGTAAATTTAAAATATGTGTTGGGTTCACTTGCCTTAGGAGCTTTCATCACATTTTTTTTTATTTTCGTTGATAAAATAATTTCTAAGTATTAAAATAAAACGCTCAATTGTAAGGAACCCAAATTTTTCAGCATGGATTTGTATATGAAAAAATTCACAACAATGAGGAAAAAAGTCTCATATTTTCCGTGATCTGACTGCCTTCACGAAACCAAAAGGAATAGAATAGTTTAATAACCCACCGTTTTGGAGAAACAATTAATAGATATTATAATAGATTTGTGAACAATGTGGCTAATTTATATTTCATAATATTTCTTAAAATTATACTTCTTGTCTGTGACATGCAGTCAATTTTAGTAGTTTATGCTTATTAAATAAGAAACAACAGATTGGCCACAAATGGAAGATCAGTTGTTCGGCCTAATTGTTCGTAACTGCCATAGCTGGTGTTTAAAAATCATCCCACGTTAACTAAAAAAATAAAGAAAAGAAAAAAGCGAGCGTTTCCAGACGAGTCTGTGTGAATAGATTGACATAGTTGGAAAGCTATAGAAATTTCTGAGAAGTACGATATTAATGACGCAATAGAAGACCCATGGATTCAACGAAAGATGTCAGAATACATGGACAGAATTAAAAGAACCCGAAGCCACATATGTTGTTGCTTGGTTTGTACTTCACATAGAACCACCCAAGCTATATAAACACTAAAAAACTTAAGACAAGAGAGACAAAAGGAACGAAGAGAAAAATTAACTTTCTCTTTATGCAGAAAATATTGCATAGAAAATTCCACTGGATGCACACACAAGTGCAGAAGCAGATGTTCGTTGCATTTTTCGACCTCAATTCTCCCTCCCTCCCTCCCTCTCTCTCTCTCTCTCTCTCTGTCTCCTGTCAGCATGCAAGAAAAAGACAGGCCTACTAAATGGAAGAAAGTAAGAGACAAACTGCAGAGACCAAATAGGTTAAGTATTTTTCCCTGTCACACCCTCTCAAGAGAGAAGAATACTAAAACTTTTTTTTTTTAAAAAAAAAGAGAAGAGGAGCTAGCACTACCATAGCAGCGTTGCATCATAGTGGTTGATGACCAAATGTAGGACACATGGAAGCTTCCGATTGGTAGAAATCATATCACGCAAGTTTCGCAGCTGTGTGGAAGGTGTGACGTCATCAGGGAAGACATTGTATTCAGCTGAGGGTTGAAAAGATGTTTTAGGGTGGGCGGGTTCTTGAAAGAGGAGGAGCTCGTCTGACCATGAGGGGGGGAAACGGAAAGAAGAGGAAAAAATGATTCGAAAGATAAAAGGAAAAATATTTCTGGACAGACCAACCGGAGCAGTTGGTAGAGTCCTCTTGCCTTGTCTACGGCTCGAGTGGGTTCTTTTCTATGGCCAACTTTACTTTCCATCCCCTTGTGGCCTAACGGCTTTTACCATTGTTTGTTGTCTCCGCATTTCGGAGACGTTTTTACCACACCTCGCCACTTGTTTCGACGCAAATGCAGGGATTCAAGCAACCAGTAGTATTCGTTATTCTTTAACTACCACCATTAACTTTCCTTTTTTTCTTTATGAAAAGAAGAGAGGGGAGTGGCAACATTACAAGGATAGGATTTAAGAAATATCCACCCAGGGCGAGCATTTCATTACATACAATATTTGCTTGTTCGATAGCTTCAAATATGTGCATTTTTCTACCAAATTGTAAGAAAGATTCCTTCTCGCTTATAGGTCATCTTTAGAATTTAAAAGAATGAAAGAATACATCAATGTTACATGTACTGCATAACCAGTTTTGGTGATAAGCTTTGCTTTTGTCACACTGATACTATTATTATATTCAACTTTAACACATATTCCTGGAAGTGAATTCCAGTGAATTTCACCTTTCAGGTACAGCTTTTGTATCTTTATGACTAGACACAACTAGCATAATGGCCAATTACAGAGTCTAATGGGATAAAAAATCTCTTTGTTTTTGTAGATCTGCGTGTGGAACGATAGATACAAAAACTCTAAACAAATACTGGTAAGGTCTAAGCGGTACTAGAATCTCCGAGAGAAAGTGCCAATGCTCCCATGATTGCACTTACAATTTAAACATGTATGTAAATTTGCCAGAAGTGTTACTTTTCATTTACTACTTTTTTCTTTGTGGTTTTAAGTTTTCCTATCGACGTTCTGGTTATATCTAGCAATAACTTTTTAAGTGACATTAATCAGATCTACACACTTATAGGGTTTATTCAGGATCAAAGTACGACACCACAATGAGAACCTCGGTGATCTAATAAGAGAACATTTTATCGGATGACGTGTGGTAACTACATTATTTTCCCATATTTTCTGTTTTTTCATGATAGTTCGTTCACTACTGCTCCTTTGACAGTTGTTAACACTGAAATATTGAGACACAACCAGGAATTGAACTATAGATCGGTCGTATGAAAAGCGTGGGTTGTAGCTACTATAGAGCCTACTACAGAAATCTGTTTTACTAACCTCTTAATGAATTATAGTATCATGGCAATAACAGTAACTAGGCCTACTATAGGCCTATATTTGAGCAATATGCTCGCTGCGTGATAATCAAAAAGGATTCCAGCACTGGGTGAGGTTGCACGTACGTATCTCATAAACAACCTTTGACGAAGGTAGGTTAATGCAGTGGTGACCATGAAGCAGTAAAAACCGAGTGATTGTAGCTCAGTTAGTAGATCGTTGCACTTGCACTCGGAAGATCGTGGGATCGATTCTGAAAACCTGTCATCCTGACTATTTTTTTTTTCAGGATTTCCTCGACCCCATCAGGCTATACCGGGATGGCACGTTCAAACTATGCCCTGGACGACTACGCTCCTACATTCTCTCCCTCCTGCTATCTTGTCCTGATCCAAAAGATGTCTAAAGGCTATAAATAAAGTTAAAATTCAAATAAAGCAATAAAAGAAATATCAAATTGAAAAATCTTAAATCAAGAAACGATTCTTTTGGTACAAACGAGGAATGCTTCCCAACTGTAAAACGGGTTTATAAAATCTGAAATGTGCATTTGGTAGTCCACTGTCAGGTAGGACTTTGGGTAAAGCTGTAGCTGCTGATGGCCATATATCTCCAAGTTATGGCCTTATGAAATTATCAGCATCATGAAGTCGTACTATGGGAACATTGGCATATTAAATTAAATATCTTAATATTCAAAAAGAAATTTGTACTAGTTAATACAGAATATACAGGCTATCCATAGAGATTCATTGTGCTGTCATCAGGGGCGCAGTGTTTCCAACTTCGTATATATTATTTTTTCAAATATCACTACAACTGGTTATTACATATTTGAAAATATCACATCAAATGAAAAAGTATACCGCGCACGGTATGGAGTATTGCAAACTTTGGAAGAAAAAAAGATAGAAAATCTGGTTCATAGCACGTAAAATCGACATTCGTAGCTTAATGTGATTTAACGTGCTGCAAGTGCCTACAGTAACACCTGTTTATGTAAAAATGCTGAACGACTAAAGCAGTGTTGCCAGGATGTGAATTTATGCTTGAGAATGTTTTTAAATTAAATACGTAAGCGACTCGAATAATAATGGAATGTATGAAACACATCACAAATCCTGATAATGAAGCAGACTTGTATAGCAGACAATTGTACTTTACAAAGGCTACAACCATGTTTTGATCGTAAAGTCGAACACCTCCAGTAACTAATAGGGCTTATTAGAGCATGCTTCCACATTTGAGTCAATTTTAACTGCTACTTGAACTTCCCATATACACACTCAACTGGTAAATTAATCCGCTGGAAAGGATAAAAATAGACGACATTGGCAAAATCTTTCTACATATGGATTATAGTAACAGAGAATTTTGCACTGACCGAATATGAAATCCCAAAACCAAGAAGAGCTTATGATAGGTGAATGACATTTGTGCAGCCGAATAGTCTATTTGTTTATTACATTGATACAAGGTCACAACTAAGAGGATGCTCGCGCAGCATCATATCGAAGTGTAATGCCGTCCTCTTCAACAACCACTGAAGTAAATGTAAGCATACACACAGGAATTTGTATAATCGTAGAGATGTCGGATGATATCCTGTGCAATGGTGTTCCACGTATGTCGCACCTGGATGTATTTTTTTCTTTATTTGCAAAATTTGCTCTGATACATATCTGACCTCCTGACAAATATAAGTTAATATACACTGAAGTGCCAAAATTCATGGTATAGCGGGAAGGAACCAGTTGAAGGCGCGGTAACATCGCGGCATACCGGTTAAACGCTGCGAAGCAGTTTCAGTGTGGTCAGTTGGATTTCTGTGAGTGTAGTGAAACGTGTACCGGGATGATGGCAATCCGATGGGAATTATCGGCGTTTGAGAGCGGGATGATAGTTGGTTCTAGAAGAATGGGGCATGCGATTTCTGAAGTCGTCCGGACATTGAACTTTACTCGCTCCACAGTATCAAGGATGGACCTTGAGTACCACATTGGAGGCATTACGACCCATCAAGGATAACGGAGTAAAAACCCACGGGTGCTGAATGAGCGCGACCGGTGACGTCTGGGCAGACTCGTCCGGACAAATTTACAAGCAACGGTGGGTGATCTGACAACAGAAATCAATGCAGGCGTCCCAGGAACGCATCTCAGAGGTCAGTGCAGCGCAGTTTAGTCTCCATGGGGTATCGCAGCCGCAGATCGGCAAGTGTGCCGCTACTAATCGCTGCCCATCGACGGCAGCGACTCCCATGGGCTCGAGAAAACGTGATTTGGGTCTTAGATGCCTGCCCAGATAACACAGTAAACTTACAGAAAGTTTGGCATTGCAAGGCTGCAAACCTGCTACAATCTTCCTCCACCTGCAACAACCATCGAATTGTGGATGGCAATCGAGACTGCATGGCTCGACTTGTCGCGTCTTTGCCACGTCGAGATGCTGAACTTCGCCGTGCTCGAGTGGTCCCACATGTTATTAGGTAGGTATTCCTTGACTTTTGGCACTTCAGTGTATAAAAATTCTTTAAGTTAAATATATAATAAAATGTTATTCAAGTTTAAATCGCGAATACGGTAAGGTAAGCAAGGTGTAATAAATATATTATCTTTCAGATAAGATAAATCTAATTGTATGGGCAGTAACAGCACTATAGCTTATGCCAAATCTAATTGTATGGGCAGTAACAGCACTATAGCTTATACCCGTCCCAAATGTTTCAGTTACTTAGCCCCTGTAGTTTTGTGAAAACAATCACGAAATTCAGATCGGTACTGTGGAGACACGTACATTCGAGCCCTCCCACCGGCCATTCTGACGTTATCTGGGCTTCCTTAGTTTCATTACGTGAATGCTGAAATGGTAACCGGAAATGTAGGGTGGCCGATATCTTCCCCATATTTTTCACAGGAACATATCTCAACGAGACACTCGTCATGCCTTAGTCTTATGAGGACTTTAGTGCATAGTTACCAACCCATACATACAGTAGCACCTAAATTTAAATAAAGATATCTAAGGGTAACTTCAGAATAGAAAGGTTGTTTATTGTAGTTAGTATTATGAAATAAATTATAGTATTATTAAATATAAAACAGAAACACTTTAAGAAAGATTTAAGGACATAGTTTAGGCGACTGGAAGTGTGAGCAAAGTTCTTTAGAACGAAAACGAGAAATAAAGTTCTTATTCTTTCGTCGCAAATAGTTTCAAACCCCTACAGTTTTCAAGAGTACGAAATAAAGCTATCTTCTGCAAGTATTTTGAAATATAATTTTACGGCCTTTATGCATCTTTGACTCAAGTTTTATTTATGCATGTGCGTTAAACGCATTTATTATACTTTATTAGTTTTACTCGAACTCTAGGCATAAAAATATTCACCCGAAGTAACGAATGTGCAGTTAATTCCAATGTTTGTCAATACACGTCGTCCCACGCTGTGAATTCAGAAAGCTCAACTAGTTATAAAGTCCAAGCTACGCTATACTGGACAACCAATAGAACGCTATGCTTGTTGTTACCTCTCTCTGAACGAACCACAAACGTTCCTCTTCAAATAGACATTACCCTTGGGACGTCATCATTCTATGCATGTGTGTGTGTGTGTGTGTGTGTGTGTGTGTGTGTGTGTGTGTGTGTGGAGAAGGGGAGGCTGTTGAGATAGAGAGAGAGAGCCATAGATTGAAAGGAAGAAAAAAAATATAGTAGCTGATATTGTTCGATATACCGTCTGCAAATGTTTCAGAATATCCCGTATTGTTTCCAGTTAGTGGGTGAGTTCTCCAATACAAGCATGGCATGAAATGAATAACTATTTTCTGAACATAGGGAATGTTATTCAAAGTGATTGTAAAAAAAAATGTAATGAAAAAATAAACGAAATTTTTTATTCACGAAACAGACCAGAGTTTGCGAAACAAGCTACCAGTTCATTCATGATTTGTTAAGCATGAAAAACATGTCAATGTTTTCCCCTTTTTCCATGCACAATAGATTCAAGAAACTTTTATATTGTACGTATGACACTTAGCTGTCAATTCGATTGTCTTGACAAGTTCAGTTTCCACATAGATGACTATGGATTTTTCTTTACACTTCACACACATCCCTGAAAGGCAAAGGTGCGATAACATTATATAATATTTTAAATCCATATCAGGCGCCCACAATTTCAATATTTAACTACTTATTTTCAGTACACAAAATAAACTTATTTAACTATTTTCAATCTTTCCTCAAAGACTTAGATACTGCTATATCGGGCGTAATGGAAGATCTTGAAAGAGTTTATCTACTGTGTTGTTCAAGGCAACTATTTAGAAGAGGGCTAAGTAGGTTGCAGTCCATAGCTTGACACCTTTAAAGAATTAAAAGAAAATAACATTTAATGAACTTGAAAGAACTTCTGAGTTCCTTCTAAAGATTTCATTTTCTTCTTAAAGTTCACAAGATCTAAAAAGATAGACACATTTAACTTGCACAATGAATATTCTCTGTCGGAGTTAAAATGAATGTCTATACATTAAGGTTAAATTCGGGTCTAATAGACCCACTAAGGACCTAGAAAATGAAACCTGGTATCACATATAGTACAGATGTCCACGAAATGTCCTAATCCTGAACATCCTGTTTTGACTCCGGGATGTTCGGGATACGTACAGGTTCTTCTTTTGCAATCAACCATTGGGATTCTTAGTAAGGACTCTCGAGGAAGTCCCAGTAATAACGAACACTGGACAGTATGCTAACACACTTTTATTAATCGAGTGGTGTTAGTTTCTTATACGGCCCAGGAAAGGAAGTCGCCATGATGATACTTTGCAGGCTGTCTTCGTCCTTCTTGTAGGAGCTCATAATTGCCAATACTTTCACATTCGGGCAAGAAATTATTAAAAAGAAGACTAATTATGGTTACCACGGCGGATTGCATCAAAAAGTAAGAAAGCAATTGACTAGGTAAGTTCTTGTTAGGTTGAAAATATTAGGCTTGCTTACCATGGCGGAGTTAAGGAAGGATGAAAGAACGTTGTAAACTATTCTTCTCTGTCATGACAATAAAACAAGAGCTGTAATTCAAGACGTCATTAAACACTAAAATTTAAAAAAACAAATTTTTTTTTTACTAAGCACACTCGTAATCGTTCTTATAACTATAGAACACACAAACATTAGGCACAAGTGGCATAATAGACAGAAGGTAATAATCTTAAACACCTACTCACGCAGCTACTGTTCATATACTGTACATACTTTGCACAAGAGTGTCTCTAGACTTTGTTTCTACAAATGTTAAACCAACAAGTTTCTTACATTCAACATTGTATGAAAGTCACTGAAAGTTGAGTAAACTCATAAACAATTTTATTTCCTTCGTAACCATGGAAGGATTACGTTAGTTGATCCATGCTATCTATTACATATAGGCCTAATTAAATTATAAGAACTTATATGTATTTGTGACCGCTAAATGAACCCACACTGTTGGACCAATCTCCATTAAATTTCGTGTGGCTGCTTTCCTTTCTGTGGAAGACTGTAGACTATGGCCCCTCCCAATATATACACTGAGGGGCCAAATTTATTGCGATAATTGACAAATACATTTAGCTTCTCAAATCCATTCTGTTGCCTGCTACCTTTTGTATATGCATGACTAAAAAGAACAGTATGGGGCGCGGTCTCATATACAGTCACTTTATAAATTCTTGAATTGGTGCGCCCCATGCTTTTCTTTTTATTCACGTATAAAAAAAATATCTTGTACAATTTAGTACGAATTGTTTAAGAAAAGTATGTCTTTAAAAAGTTTATTTATTTCGGTGTTTGCAGATTCTTTTCTCAAGCTAATGTTTTGTGACCCAAACTCCCAAACTCAAAATCGTTGCAGGCTAGTATTTATTTTGGGATAAAGAAGTCTATATTTACAAAAAAAAAAAAAAAAAAAAAAAAAAAAAGCTTTTTAAAACATATAAATATATAGAAATATATGAAAGTAACAATGGAATATTGTACTGTCACCCAACATCCGTCGCTGTGCAAAATTTCATTATTGCATGGCGTCGGAAAATGAGCTAAATTAGCGTTGCAAGTTTTGAGGACATCACGAACCACCGTGAACTAAAGAATTATTTAAAAATAATTTTGTTTATGTATTACTAAAAACAAAAGCATGAGGAGCGCCGATTCAAGAATTTATATGGTGAATATATATGAAAGCGCGCTCTATGCTTTTCTTTTTAGTCATGCTTAAACATTTTTTTTTTTTACTTTTTTGTACGAATTGTTTAAGAAAAGTATAACTTAAAAAGCTTTTTTATTATTTTTATATTAACTTATTTTAGACATATGTGCTGGATATATATCTGTGGCCTATCCGTCACGTCCAAAGGATGACGTGGCTTGTTGAGCACTCATCCGGGAGAAGGAATGGGAAAGGTATCGGCCAGGATCTACATTTCAAGTACCATCACTCCATTCGCCATAGTGGGAGTGAGATAAGCCTGAAAAATTTAAGTCAAAATGGCCGACATGAGGATTCCAAAATTCGCGACTTCCCCAGTGCGTATCTGAAATCAGCGATCTTTGTCACAGGACTGCGGGAACTGGGTAACAAATATATTCTTTAAAGTGACAGAACTCTAAATAGTGGGGCTACGGTGGGTCAGTGGTAGATCGCTTATTCAGGTACGTGGGGTCATTAGTTCGATCCCGGCTCGTACAGGAAGTAAATAATTTATAAGGACTGGTGTGTAAGAAAGTGTTTTAACATTAGAAAGAAAACAAATATCAATTCAAAAACGTACCATTTATGTTCATAACGTTCTTCCTTTGGTGACTCAGAAAGAATTCTGGTGAACTTAAAAGGAAGTGAAATAGAGCAAGTATAGTAGCTGCAGTTAAAGGTATACTTCGTCAAGTACAGGTATTTCAGGAAAATGGTACGAAGGAAGGGCACTCGCAAATATCTACGTTAAACAACAAAAACTTTCTGAATTGATTTCTTTAGTTTGTTCTTCTGGTTATGAACAATATACGAATGAACATTAACAGTAGTGACTGGAACACTTTGTAAATTAATCCTAATTAATTTATATGTTCGATACAATGATTTTGGATAGAGTCGAGCATGCGTTTCTGCTTATAATTTGTTTCAACTTGAAGATTATCAACACGAAATTTAATTTGAGTTTAACGTATTTATTGCAGTTGTTGACAGATCTGCAGAAATAATAATGAGAAACGGATAATGAACAAGCTTGGAATTCTAAGGAATGGCGAAATAAATATGTTAATAGCAGAGATCAACCGAGTATCATGTGTACTTCCTCTTAACAATATAACATACAAAAATGAGTCATTTAAAATAACTAATAGAAGAAGATGTAAATATCCAAGATAAGTTAGAACTAAGGCCTTCGTTAAAGGATTCGTTAAAAAAACATTAATTGAAAAGCTTTACCAGTTTCAGTCAAATCGCAGATCCAGTTCTTTTGTCACGAACGATAAAGATTTAACATCGTTTAATAAGAAGCCTTAATGTGCAACATAGATTAAAAAGTGCACAAGATACTTATTCATTCCATTTCGTAAACAACGTGAAATATAATATTTCGTCTCCCGTTTTAAAACTAGGACAAAAGTTTATATGATGAGTTGTTTTGCAAACTGTATTCAGCTATTTAATTGTAAGGCACCTAAGAGTAAAGACACTTTTTAATGGATAAGGATTTACACGTCGGGCTCGTGTAATATTAAGTTTATACTCGCACATACCACAGTACTGCTATGTGGTTTAGTGTTGCGAAAAGAAGTTCACGACCAACTAAAATACATTAATCAATACACAATCTGTTTTATTAAGAACATCTGTTATTAGCCTATTATTATTACTATCGCACAAATGTTTATATAATTTTTACAAAAATAAAAGAGTTTTGGACGCTTACAAAATGATTATTGCAAGCAAAGGGAGCCAAAGGATTTTCAAGGTCTGGTCTTGGCAACTGATAAAAGGGCCCTAAAGATACCGTACCAATATTTAATAGCTAAGTTTTTATACTAACACAAACTAAAAATTACTCGCATTCAAAAACTCCATTTTTCTTTATAAAATATTTGAGAACGTGTATTAATTAACATCGAAATAACTATTCACAAAAAAGTAAACCTTCATCACAATTGCATTAAAAAGTAATGAACACGAAATCATATTTCCTAAATCTCTTAACTCTTCTTGAAGGCGGCGCAAAATTAATTCAGCTTAACAAACCTTAGACAAGTTGTCTACCTTATAGCCTTCCAACAAGGTATTCAAAAGGTCATAAATAAATTTAATTCAATTTAACAAAATATATTTAGTAAATAATTTTTCTCAAATTTTGTATTTATTACATCTTTTTTAGTGTATTTTTTGTTAACAAGAAATAACGTTAGTGAAAATATTCTTGAAGGTGAGCAACGGTGCTAATTTTATGTGGTGTTTGGGCTGCCTATCTTTCTGGGGTTTAATCATAACACGCCAACTATTAATTAACATTGCTAAAGTCAAATATCTAATCAAGAAACTGAAACCAAAAGAAATAATAGTAAAACCTTTTAAAATATATAATTTTCTTAAACAAATCATATACTAAACACTAAAAAATAATTTTGTTTAAAAAGAAGAGCATGCGCCCTCTCATAGACTATAGTCATTTTAGAAATTCTTCAATAAGCGCGCCCCATGCTTTTCTTTTTAGTCATGCATAAACTATTTTTTACTTTTTAGTACGATTTGTTTAAGAAAAATATGTATCTAAAAAGGTTTTTTAAATTAGTTTTTTTTAAAGATATTTCGGAGTTCGAATATATTTTCTCAAGCTAATGCTTTGTAATCCAAATCCTAAAGTGTTCTGCAACCAGTCAAAACCCAATAGCGTTGCAGGCTAGTATTTATTTTAGGATAAAGAAGCGCATATTAAAAATGCTTTTAAAATACTATAGGAATATATAGAAATATATGAAAAACAATTAACTATTGTATTGTCACCCGACTTACTACGCTGTGCAAAATTTCATCATTGAATGACGTCGGTAAATGAGTTAAATTAAAGTTGCAAGACTTGAGGACACCGCGAACCATTGTGAACTAAAGAAAAGGATGTAAAAAGGGAGCTGGAGAAGATGCTGTTATACCGTATCTAATTAAAGATTGCTGCTAAGAACATTCTTACTTAAAATTTATAGCGAAATTATAATGCAAGCTAGGTTTCCTATCAAATAGAAAATTTCGAAGGTAACACCCGAGAAGACACTTCTTCGAGTATTGAAGATTTCAGGCCAATCTCACTACTGTCTACTTTCTCTAAAATTCTCGAAAGGATAATATATACTGGAATCATGAAAAACAGTCTAACAGCTATGTTGTCCATGTAACACGGCTTCTGCCACGCAGATCTGTAATTAATTACTAATCTGTCTGAATTTACTCGCTTTGTAATATGTAACGATTTAGACCGAAATGTACTGCCTGGTGTAAGGAAGTCATTTGATGACATACTTCTTAGTAAGTTACGTACATTTATAATACGTTTCCGACAATACGTTTAAGCTTATCTTATCACATCTTTAAAAAAAATCGCGAGCACTCTGTAACGTATGGTATACTCAGTGTGTTCGAACTGAGGTCCTCTTTTTTTTATTATTCTTCAATGACTTGTTATCAAACGTAAAACTTTTTGTCTGTCTGTTCTTTTTAGATGACTTGAAACTTTTCAGGACAATAAAATATTTTGATGTCTAATTAAGGTTGCAGGAAGACCTTGGCAGGGTCACTGAATGGTATTAACACTATAGTCTTGATTTCAATACATCAATATTCAATATAAGTAGATAGCCGTATAATGTCTATCATTGGGTCAAAGAATCCTATTATTTCTGAAAACAAGTTTAGACATGTACGGACCTTGGAGCAACAAACGCAAATAACTGTTATACGAGATTATACATACTAACACATTCTCATGATGTACTATCTGAAATCATCTTACATGTCCCTCAATGAAAAGTCGGCTAAAATTTATTTTACTTCATGAGGAAAAATATTGAAACGAATGTGTTGAAAATCTCTCCTATCTGGCGAATGAAATATACATACAATAGAGTAATAGATATTAAAATAAATTAGATGACTTTAGTATGAATCCCTGTGTGTTTAAAAGCAACGTAAAGAGCACTAGAATCAGGAGCACTAATATTGTAGTAGCTCCTGATGATAATATATGTATTTTTTTCCCCAAAGAGCATTCGTTTTATTTGTTTTAAAATGTCTTGTCTTCTTCTTTCTAACGTTGTTGCTTTGTACGGTAAATATTCATATAACATATTTCAACATTGATTCTTATTAATGATATGTATGGATCTAATATTATCTTTAATTGTGCATATCTTCTTCAACCTTGTTTTGTGTTGCTACTTAAATAATAAATAATAATAAATTTTCCGCTTTTCTACAATTTTCTACATGTTTCATAAAAATAAAATAGCAGTACCACCATGATAATGCTCTCTACAAAATGTAAATATTTCAACAAAATCGGTGTAACCTTTGAACAGTTATGTTGGAACAAACATAAAACGAAGATACAGATTTAATTGATTAGTTTATCTTTTTCCAGTTTGTTAAAAATGTTGTTTTGGAAACTTTCTTGTAAATGGAAAGTATCGTCTTGTTTGATTCTCATTGCTCCAATAAATGTTATCATAAACATTTAAGTGTCCTGTTGATAGAAGTTAACATGTCAAATGCTGATTTTTTTAGTACAGGTGTCATTTCTGCTTAGCGAATATTTGATAAGAAACATCTTTCATTATAAAATATAACATTTTAGTTGGTGGCACAGTGTTAGATTCTAATTTTGATAATCTATTAACCTCAGTGATAAATCACAATGTAGGCAAAGTTTACTGCAACACAGTTCTTATTGAGTCTGCGTGGAGATAAATACTTATTAATAATTCATATAATATTAAACAGACATTTTATTATTGATACATTGTCAGAAAGAATAGTCATACTTACTGTGTTATTGCAAATATTATTTTATCTTTGTTTGAACAGCACTTTCAAGATAAAGAGTACTCAAACAGAACATCAACTGAAGAAATTTATCCTCAATATCAGTCCAAGTCGACACCTGACGATTATATTGTCGTATCTCCTACAAGAATCCTACAACAATTTAATCCTCAGGTTTCTAAGTTCTAAGAATAACGTTTAAAAAACTCGATAAACGCAATTACCACATTAAAATTTGAGCTGTTGTTGGACCTTATGTGATCCTAAATTATATTTTGAGAGCACTTAACAATAGAATAGATCTAATTTTGGTAAAAAGAAAAACGAATACTTCTTGCAAAGCAGTATCTATCTAAATAGATCTATAGGTAAGATCTATAGGAAACTATCATGGTCTAAAACGTTATAAACCTATTACAATAATAATTTCATCTAATAACATATTCCAGTCAATTGTTCATGGTTATTTACAAAGTAGAACTCATGGTTTTATGAATAAAATAGTCCGCTATTACAAATCTGGCTCAAAGATCTAGTCACCAGTATTCAGGATTCAACTAGTTGTAATCTATAGAGACTTAATCAATTAAAGAATTCGTTTCTGTAAATCATAAAATCCTTCTGCAGGGACTACCCGAGAGCTTTCACCTCATTTCGTGAGGTAGTTTAGAAGTTTAGTCAGAAATAGAACACTCATAGTGAAGTCAATGAAGTTTTGTCTGGCATTAGATTACTTGAAGAGGGTATGCCACAGGGTTCCAGTTTAGGTCCTCTACTCTTTCTGTTTTCATTAACTACTTTTATATTATGTAGATATCATATTGATATTTTAAAGTATTTTGATTATAATAAGTCGATATGATAATAAGTTGTAATCATAAGTCGATAGAATCATAAGAATACACATTATTTGCAATCAATGCCAGCTATTAGTTGCGTAGTTTGCAACAATAACATTAAAATAACATTTTGTACTTGTATGACAAAAGTCGCATCATATATAAGTAAAACCAATTATGTGGTATCTGACTTAACGGGGAGAAATTACAAAAAATTACAAGTAATAAAAGATCTGGGAGTAATATTTGATAATTAATTTTTGTTCGCAAATCAATCACAAAAGTTTGGTAATAATAGCTTAAGAATTACAAGAACCTTATTTACAAATTTTAGATCCTTTAAGGAAGCTGAAACATGTGTCCTTTTGTTTAAAGCTATTGTAAGGTCTAAATTGGAATACGTTTCTGTAGTATGAAACTCAGTTTTCAGCTATTAATGTAACAAAATTGAACAGCTACAAAATAGATTTGTACGTCATGAATACTATAAAACAAATATGATAAATACGTTTAAGAATTGGAATCAGGTAATTTTCAATCAAGATTAATATTTAATTAGGATATACTTGCAGCCGTAATTTGGTAAACAAAAATATTAATTGTATTCTTAACTCACAAGATTGTCACAAGAGCTCCTCATGCAAAAACATTAAAAAAAAACATATACCGAGAAAGAAAGCTTCTAACAGGTCTGGAACTTTGAGATATAATAATAAGTATTATCAGCAACTTCCAATAATTTAGTATTGTCCTGTAAAATAATGTTAGAATGCATCTTGGTAGTGTTTCTCGAAATACATGCACTGTACGTACGCCTAAATATTTTTGTTTTAGTTATTTCTATTTGTATTTCGTTTAATTTTATTGCTTGATTCTAGAATTTATGAAGGTGTATCGACAGCTATATTCCTATTGGAATAGTACGGAGATACTGCAATATAATCCTTAGGCGTTGGAATATTTAGAATGTTGTATTATATATCTCTTTGTATATATGTGATGTACTCTTTTAATTATAATTGAGGATGTTGCCGGAAAAACGGCTTAACTCGAAAAACGCAGTTCTCAGAAAAACGGGTTCGAAAGTTTTATATGTGATTTTACCAGATTCCCTGTGCCTGTATACGTTTTGACATAAAACGGAATTATGTTGCTAATATCCCTAGAGAGGCATTGTATGAATCACAGGGAAGTTATATTGAGCCCTGATGTTAATATAATAAAATAATTAATCACAGAAGTTAAGCCATTTTTCCACAGAATGAATTTATGGATGGCGTATACGCACCAAACTTGGAACAAATGTCCTTGGGCATCCCCGAAAAACGCTTGTCAGGGTTTCAAGATTCCTAAGCACCTCCAGTTGTCAGTATTGCCACCTTCTGATAAAATATAATATAAAGACCGAGACGTCGTTGGGGGACGATATTAAAAGTGATCTTTGAAAGGTAGGTGTTTCATGGTGGAAAATGGTTGATCTTACCCAGAATAGAATCTAGTGGTAAACTTTTGTTGCTGCGGCGATGAGCTTGCAAGTCCAGTAAGCCATACTTATGTTCTGTACCGTTTGAGCGCGGCAAATAAATTAATTGTCTTTTTCTTTGGTTATCAACGCTTATATCGGTTTGCAGTAGCTCGCCATTTTTCTCATCTCTCTCTTTCTGCTCTTCTCTTCACTTTTGTTTACTGATGAGCAAAAGCAAGACCAAGACCAAGACCGTAGCGGTCTTGGTCCTGGTCTTGCACACCCAGTCTTGGTCTTGGTCTTGGTCTTGGTCTTGGTCTTGGTCTTGGTCTTGGTCTTGGTCTTGGTCTTGGTCTTGGTCTTGGTCTTGGTCTTGGTCTTGCATGCAAGAGTCTTGGTCTTGCAAGCAAGAGTCTTGGTCTTGCAAGTTTTGCTTTTAAAAAAATATACGTTTCATACGTAAATTTTACACCGGATATAGGGAATAGTAAAAGCTATGCGTATCATTGCCTGCCTTAATGCGTCAATAGTAACGGAAATATGTTTTAACGTATTGTTTATTTTCATGTAAGTGTACAGAATACAACTACCGAAGTTCAAGTTCGCTTTAATTTGAACAACATCACTAACATTTTATTATTTTACTTTGAGTTTACTTGCTGTTTTAGGCACACAACTATGTTTCGTAAGCTTTGACAGACTGCAATCATGGGTTATCGAAAATGATGTCCAAAATAATTTAGACATTGAAGTTCTTACCTTGTAACTATCCATAAAAGTGTGCTCTCTGTCATCTTCCAGTCACTGTTCCACCTCCGTGCTCCAGGTAAGTTCCAAAGGAAGACCAAACATACACGGATATTGTGTTTAACTAAAACTTACGAGAGAACTATTTTTGCTGTTCAGCGAGTTTTGACTTAGAACCATATTTGAATCATATAGATAGCGAAAGTGACACGCACAGACACGCACTCTGTCATATATTTGTGTCCCGAATAAGTTGAGTTGTGTAATTTGAGCGACTTTTAAGCAATAAAATCAACCTTAAAGGTGAAACTTTATGTTAACGAAATGAGTTACCAGATGCATTTCCGTAGGTACTTTTACGTGTAGAACACAAATTTCATGTTCGCAAATTGAATGTTTTTTATACAAACTCCAGTTTATGATCGAAAATGAACAAAATTCCATAGAAAGTAATGCCGTAAAGGAACAACAATACAACTGCGGGAAAGGGGAAGTTAGGCAGGGGATTATAAATACAAAAAAAAAATAATGGTTTCTAATACCTTTTGGGGGTCTAGGGCGCTTGCAATCGCTAAACCACTGATCGACTACACGGTTATTTAATGCGGACATTTCAAATAATACAATTTGAATTTTTACTTTCGTACGTACATTTTTTCATCCCATCTTCTCTTTGGTGTGTAATTCCGGAACAAAATTGCAACACTCTCGCTTCTTCTACGCTCTCTTCGTTTACGTACATTTTCAATACCCCTTACCATACAAATATTATCATAACTACATTAGAAACTAAAATTATAATGAATAATTAGAACAGTAAACATTTTTCAAAATACTTACGAAAAAAAAAATCTCGTCTGTCATGTCACATCTTATATTTGTTTCAAACATCTTATTTAACATACACGCTTACTATTTATTTTTTAAAAGTTAAATATTTTAAATAAGTGTGGTAAGCACGAGAAAACGCAACTGATTTGATAATTTTTATAAATATTCGAAATTGAACTTTAAAATGAAACAGTTAAACAATAATACTAATTATAGTGAATTAACAAGTTCTAAAAATGAAAATAAGCATACTGAATTGTTTTTCAATCTAAACAGACTTCACTTTCTTTTATTTTTCATTATTAGAAACCATTATTTTTATGTATTTATAATCCCCTACCCACCTTCCCCTTTCCCACAGTTGTATTGTTGTTCCTTTACGGCATTACTTTCTATGGAATTTTGTTCATTTTCGATCATAAACTGGAGTTTGTATAAAAAACATTCAATCTGCGAACATTGTCATGGTGAAATTTGTGTTCTACACGTAAAAGTACCTACGGAAATACATCTGATAACTCATTTACTTAATATAAAGTTTTACCTTTAAGGTTGATTTTACTGCTTAAAAGTCGCTCAAATTACACAACTCGACTTATTCGGGACACAAATACTGCATGTGACTGAGTGCGAGTCTATGCGTGTTATTTTCGATATCTATATGATTCAAATGAGGTCTAACTCGAAAAACATGTCCGAAGTCAAAACTCGCTGAACGGCAAAAAAGTTCCTTGTTAGTGTTGTTGTTTTCGTCAAAGAAGCACTAATGTCCACAAACAGAGACAATTGACGATAGTGAGACTAGTCATGGCTCAAGCCTGCTCTGGCAGAAGAGTGATAGAAAGTATAATTACTTACAGATTTGAATTTATTTAAGCCTAACACGCATCTATGGCCTAAGGCTTGGGACAACAATGGGAAAGTTAGTGCCAGGACTTTGAGTTAAGGTACCATCCCGGCATTCGCCTGGTGGGACTGAGGAAAACTCTAGAAAACCTCAGCCAGGATGGCTCGGTAAAATTACTTACGAATTTGTGGACCAATACTTTTCTGTTGAACAAATGTATTAAAGTAAACTTGCTCAATTTGAAGCACTTCTGTGCTCAATACAAGCTCACACGCCCGTTACCTCTAGCTTACTCTAAAGTAACTTTTGCGTTGCATCCAAAACCATAGCCCATATCTAGTCATATTCCTCCCGACTTTATCTACAAGTGACGAGCAATTACCAAATGTACTGCAAAAACTGTTGTTTTATTCAGACTCAATTCTCCGTAGCATAACATATAAAACAGAACTCAGTTTTCAGTAACACATATCAACAGACATTTTATAAAATCGACTAGTAGCTTAGAACACAAAGACTTGGTTACACAAATCAGTACAGCCTCTGAATCCACCTTACCATAATCCACCTTAATCTGGATCAATAGATCATACCACGACAAACCTAACATCAGAAAAGGCAGGACAACAGACTTCCTTTTGCCCTTTATCCAAATTATCCTTAAGGGGAATGTAAAGCCAAGATCTTCACCAAGAGACGGCAGCACTATCTCCGTATGTGTCTAATGTATTTTTACCGTTGCACGAAATTTCAATATTGCTTCTACAAATTCAATCCTAGCGAGTTCAAACTTTCAGGGAAGAAAGTTCATAAGTAATTCAAGAGTTCTATCCGTGCCGATTTTTCATTTTCTATCTTGTTCATTGTTGGAATCGTTTCAGTGTTATTATGCCCATAACAATGAAGCTCTTTCAATATGAAAGAAAATAAAAAAATCGGCACAGGTAGAACTCTTGAATTACTTATGAACTTTCTTCCCTGAAAGTTTGAACTCGCTAGGATTGAATTTGTAGGAGCAACATTGCAATTTCGTGCAACGATAAAAATACATTAGACATATACAGAGATAGCGCTGCCATCTCTTGTGGGAGATCTTGGCTTTATTTGGCCCTTAACAGGAAGTTTTTTCTTCTATTGCAAGCTTAGTGTACAGTAGTGTACATTGTACGTTTAGGTTAGTATGCTACAGTAACAGCGGCATGATGCTCAGATCCACTCACACGGATTGCACAACTGGGAACAGCTAGAGTCCAGCGGTATTATTACAGAAGCCAAAGAAATTCATGTGAAGGATATAATGATTTCCCCTTCCTTTGCACGTTTTAGAAATATTCAAATAGTACGTGTGCAAGACTCTTGCAGGTGGTCTTGGTCTTGCAGGTATGGTCTTGGTCTTAGTCTTGGTTTTGCACCCCTTGGTCTTGGTCTTGCATCGGTATCCATGGTCTTGGTCTTGGTCTTGCATGCAAGACCAAGACCAAAACTGCAAGGCCAAGACTCTTGCGTTCATCACTACTTTTGTGTATGAAACAATCAAATCTACTCCTTCTTTAGCTGCAACCCAAACAGCACATGTGTTATATGGGCTGCATAACGAAAAGGATGTGTTACGGAAGGGTATAAATACGCTTCGCACTTCGGGATTAAAAGTTTGGGACTAGATGTAATCTACAATCTAAAGTTTACTACAGATCAAACCGACAGGTGCATTTGTATAGCAAACATGCATTATATCAGCACATCAGGCAACAAATTAGGCCACTAGACAAAATCGTATCAAATAGTTAATGGATCCTCATTAACAACATTAACTACATTAATAGGATCCTCGTTAATGGATCCTATTTACATCACCAATACTTAAAGTTGCCGTTAGTTCGAGAGTAACACCAGATCTTAATAAAATAACTACTTCCGGTCAAAATTGAAGACAATTAAACAAATTGGTACAAGTTTTGTTGATCTTACACCAATCTCTACCTGAGCTATGTAGATTTCTCTCTAATGTAACGTAACAAGTATTTTGTTGAGATTCATTTCAATTAATGGAATGCATTTAATACGATGGAAAATGTGGACATTCTTCCACAGAAGAAATTTTAATAAACCATTATCAGCTAGCGTGTGTTGAAACGTAATAATAACTATGATCTGCTTTGGCATCTGATAAATTACTTGAAATATTATCTTACTCCTCACTTTCGCTCTACAGTTAGCATCTCATCATTGCAACATTTAGATCTATACCTCATATAATTATAATTATACGTTATTTACGTAACACATTGATACATTGATTGTCTATAATTATATAATGATATGAACATGGTTATTTTTAAATAAAGAGATATAATATTCAATTTAGAACCCCTTTGAGTTTACCAAAGTCTTTTCAAACCATATTACGAACTCTACAAAGCTGTTATTTGTAGATAATGTAGAAATATGTTTGAAAATGTTCTCATTCAAGACAGGAAAAGAAAGCTTTAATACGGATGCCTTTAGAAAAATAATGTTGTTATGAATGTTAATAAATGCAGAACTCTGTCTTTCACTAAGCCTAAAGCAAAGTGATCACTTCATTGACATTTTATTATTTAGTAAAAAAAAAATCTACAAATTTTTTAATTTAATTTTGTTTACTATTTGATATTATATGATATTGAAAAGTAGGAAAATTACAAATAACTACACATACTCAATTCAAGGCATTCAATTAAATAATCTCAGATTCGATAAAAATAATTTTTGATCCTCAATAAGTGTTCAGTAAGCATATTGTGACCTTATAAAATGAAATTTCTAGAAACTTAGGATTAATCATGAAATCCGTAAAAGCGTTTTCAATAATCCACATGATCTCAAATTGCTGTTTGTACTTATCAGATCAGTTCTACATTGAAATGTATATGGCTCTATAATGTAGAACTCAATACAATAATAGAGTAAAAAGTTTAAGATATAGAAGTCACTCAATCAAACGTTTCGAAATTCTTAGCATAGAAACAAATAGTATGTTACCGAAAATTAGATTTTTCTTTGTTACTTGTGAAAAACTTCGATCTTTTGACCTTGAAGAAGAACATACAATTATTAATTTGGTTCTAAAATAATTAATAATGATGTTGATTTATAGATGTAACTACAGCATTAATATGAAAGTTCCTCTACTCCGTATCAGCAAAAATATTTTTCTTTCACAAGGCCAGAGCAAAATTTATATTCAAGGTTTCTATATGGCATACTTGTGCTATTTACCATAACTACTAGGTAGCAAATGATGAGGTAGATACTAACAATATGGAAGACACAAGTATTTCTTATGGAATGATAAAATGTATGAAAACAATTAATTTAAACGCTATGTACAGTGGAAAGCGTGTTAATGTTATCGTTTTGTTCTATTTTACTGTGTATATAATGTTCTATTATAGTACTACATTTAACTTGTAAAATTATTTTACGCTATGAAAACTAAGCTTTCTTATCAGCCTGATGTTATTCGAATAAATAAATACCTTCAACATTTCCCTGTATTTTTAATTACTAATCAGGATTATGACATCAACTTTTCAATAGGCGAGATAACAGTAAATAAAAAAAAGCGTATAACAGTATAATAATGCGTAGTCCAGAAAATCAATTATAAAGTTTTCGATAAAGAATAATAGCATGTATATAACATTATACCGTAACATACAGTTCACCTTCTTTCTTATTTAAGTGATCTTATCTTCATTGAACATTTTATCATTTTGCAAAAAAAAAAAAAAAAAAAAAAAATGTACAAAATTTGGTTAAGTTAACGTACTGGCTGTGTAACATACACTTTTTCTCCACCACTTTTGTAACCATATTCTTGGAAATTTTGGACCAATCAGAAAAAGCAAGCATAAAGGCTACCAAGTATATATTTTACTTACGTAGCATATGACAAAATGAGCTTCTTTAAACATCCAATATTTCTACGCTACCATGAAACTGATATTAGTCTTTTAAACAAGAAAAATTATACTGTTTCACTCCAACTAACATGCTTTTGTAGGTTAAAAAAACTACCTATTGTGTGGGTATTCCAATGAAATTTATGTTATTTTAGCTCTACGTCCTTTGTAAAAATGTGTAGCAGTAGCTGTTCGATCAGATTCTAGACATTAAAAACTTTGGTGAACTTGATTTTATATGGGCCAGGCTAGTAACTTTGAACTACGGCCCGTCACGATTCGGCTCTTTACACCTAGTTAAAATCCACACCCATGCCCCAGCCGGGACTCGAACCCAGGACCTTCGAGCCGTTGGCCTACCGCCGTAGACCGCGCGGCCGGCTAAGATTCTAGACATGTGTTGACGAAGCGACCAGGATGAAATGTGTACTCTGTCAATCCTTCCTACTGGCACCTCTCACGATACGTAAAAAATTACACAATAGTTCTACCCATGGATAGAAATAAAACTCGGAAGCAATATGAAGGAGGTTTGATAGTATTATTTGCATTTATATCCATAATAAGGGAGTCTATGCTATTATTTAGATAACTCCTTAATTGAACTATTTTAGTATCGCCAGCATTTCATTATGAAACCAGGTATAACGAATGAAAGTTGTTTACATATTATTATAGGATAAATATTAAGTTGTAAGCGTTCAATGGGCGATTAATTAATTAATGTGCCGGTGAAATCTTATTAAAATTTCAATAGCCTAAGACTTTGAAATTATTAGGATTGGTTCAGTCGTTTTCAAACGATTCTTGTACTTTTCATTTCATTTACTTGTTTTATTTCAACTCAGCCACATAAGAAATGCTACGTTCAGTATATATGTAATAGAACACTAAAACACAAAGTCGAAATGAAAATCGAAAATAAAAATATGGTAATAACTAATAGAACTAAATATACTACTAGGACTCATTTCAGTAACTTTAAAAAAATACATTAATGTTGTACATATAAATATTATGTATTAGACCATTTGTTCATTCATTCATGTAAATGAGAGTAATTTATGTATATCGTGTATGAAAAATTATCACTGAGCGTTCAGAGTGATTCGAGGATGTAACGTAAGATTTTCATACATTCATTCACTCATTGTTAATTTTGTTTCTCATACCAAAATTTTCTGCAGAAATTGTTCAAATCTATTCAGGAAGAATAAATATATATAAATTATGTTAATTCATTAATTAATGAACTTATTCATTCATTCATCAACGTTTAACACAAAACTAATACAAATTTTTGAATTTGTTGTCAAATATGTTAGATTATGAAATGAAATAATTACATATGTAAGTGCTTCAGATGTGTCTGTACTTTATGTCTCAAAGTGGAAATATTCAAACTGAACAATTCATGTTAAATCAAAGAAACTACAAACTTAGAATTGTTCAAAGAGGCTTGAATCTCCAGTGCTAACACTTATGTTATATACTGGATAAGTATGCTCTATTTTGAAAACACCAATTCACATACACTAATAATATTGGTATTTTAACACTTTTATTGTAGCATTTACGACAACATTTTGCAAGTACTAACATTCCCACAAATTTTCACATAAAATGAATTTATGGAATAATGAATGAGCAAAAACAATTAACATAAGATGCACAGGGATAAAATAACTTCTGTGCTTTCAAAAATACAAAAGTAAATTGCGGGTTGAGTGAAGATCACTTTAAGGTTAATGTAAAACAAAGATCTCCAATAAAATATGGCAGCACTATCTCTGTAGGCTATATGTCTAATGTATTTTTATCGTTGCACGAAATTTCAATGCTGCTCCTACAAATTCGAGCCCAGAAAGTTCAAAATATCAGGGAAGAAAGTTCCTAAATAATTCAAGAGTTCTATCCGAGCCGAATTTGTATTTTCTTTCTTGTTCATTGTTGAAAGAGCTTCATTATTATAGGCTCGGATATCCATAACGATAATGAAGCGGTTTCAACAATGAACAAGAAAGAAAAGAAAATATATAAAATATCAGCATGGATAGAACTCTTGAATTGGTTATGAACTTTCTTCCCTGAAAGTTTGAACTCTCTAGACTTGAATTTTTAGGAGCCGCATTGAAATTTCGTGCAACGATAAAAAATACATTAGACATATACAGAGATAGTGCTGCCATCTTTTGTTAGAGATCTTTGCTTTGCATTAACCTTAAAGTAGCGAAAATGTAAGAAATCGTCCCAGCTGGGGAAGAGACTAAACTATTTCATAATGGTTTGAAACTATCTCTAAAAATAACTGGAGTTTTCTAACTCTTTTGCTCAGTTACTCTGAAAAGTGAGGTTGCACGTTGTTGCTCTAAGAGGATAAATACTATATAGAAGGAATGTTAGATAGAAACGATGTATCAATTAATACAATATATCACAGAACAAACAGCAGAGTTAAAGGGGTAATTTGTTATTACAAGAAGTTCTAATATTGATGACAGACAGATAGTTCAATTATGATTTTTGAACTCAGAACTCTGGGAAATTTTAAATTAATTTTAATAGAAACACTAACTATGTTTACTTTTAATGACAAAATTATGTAGAAGAGGAGAAAAGTACTAGAATGAAAGAAACATGTTCAATTTCTTTGCGGATAGAAATTGATAAATAGAAAATTGATAGAAAGTTTCTTTATTTGTAATGGATGATAAAAAATAATGCAGATGGAAAGTTGAAAGAATGTCTTCAATGAGAACAATTTAGCATAAGAATTATTAATATGCTGGATTAAGTGCCAGGCAGTAGAGTCGAGCTGGCACTCTTATTAAGTGCCAGGAAATTATTGGATTGGTGATTGAATCAGAAGAATTATGTACGTAATCGATACAAGTGTTAGAGAGTGTTAAAGTGCGATTACAGAGGAAATATCGTATGAAAGAACCAGTTGTATCAGGAACTGAAATTACTCTTCTGCTTGTTTCTTTACGCACTCAGAGAATTGCATGCATCAAAGCATGTGCCAGAGACGAGGATCCCTAAATGTATGCTATTAAGAAGTGATTGATATGCTCCAAGATTTCCCATGATGCATTGAATCGCATAACGGAATACATGCTGCGTTTAAACTCATGTAATTCGGAACGTAACCTTAAATGATGCAAAGTGCATGAAATAATACATGAAAATTCGTTTAAATATTTCAACTGAGGGGCCAATATTATAAATTTTTATGATTTAAGCTTTTCTATTTACGCGTTTTTTCATTCGCCTTATCCATAAAAAACAAAATTTCGCATAAATAACTGGATTTCATGTCTTCAATCAAGTTAAAAGATTAGAAATGGAAAATTATATTCCATGCTCTCTTGTAATTCATTAGATATTTCATTGCCAGTTAAAGGTCTCATTCGTAAATAAAATTAAAATTGATAGAAAATGCAGTAGTTTTCTTTTATCAAGTTAACATGCATCTGATGAAAAATGTGCTATAGCTTAAGGTTAATGTTTATCTCAAATATAAAGATAAAACTTTGAATTAGTTGTGGTTAAGTTACTCATTGAAAGCAATTATGAAGAGAGAAACCAAAAGTACTCATATTTTACAAAAAATATTCAATGTTTGGCGAAACTCACTAAAGTGCAAACAGAAACTAACAAGCTGTTAGAGCTCTACATCTTTTGGCAATCCAATAAACAGTGATATAGCTTATTTTCGTAGAACCATATTTTTCAACAAAAAAACATAAAATGAATCAACTAACAAATGGAAAATTCTAAATTAAATGAACTGCATTATGAAGATTTTTACATTATTTGGATCAATTCAGTCATTTCAAGCATTTTTGTACATCGTGCTGTGCATTTCAAATATATCCATTAAATGCCCTTAAACAGTGACCTTCAAATAGCGGACTCCGGTCCGGATCCCGAAGTCCTTTTGCTCAGACCTCCACGGTTCAATACAATTTTCAATTTGTTTATGGACTTTTCGGCTCACACGGGGTTTGCTACAATAAGTAATGTATAAACGTGTAATGTGTAGACATTTCATTAGTTGAAACACACAAAATCATAGAAACGTGATGTGAATTTATGCTAATTTACTCCATATTTACTTTCTAATTTTCTTATAATTATTCCACAAAATTAAACGGAGTAACCAATAACGCTGTCCTGTTTCAATTTATTTATGGCCTTTAGATATTTATGTCTGTGCTTGATATAGGATAGGGGAGGGAAGCGGGCCTAAGTTCAGAGTACCATTCCTGAATTTACATGGTGTAACTGAGCAAAAACCTTAATCAGGATGGTCGACCGCTGGTACAGAATCCAGAATGCAAAGGCAAGCTATACCAAGTGAGTTATCTGAAGTAGTATCTAGACCGCCAAGACCTTTTTATTCCGATGTTACCATAAATCCAGATCCCAGGAGAAAATCATTGAAGACCCCTGCATTAAGATACTTTAGTTTAATAGAATTTACATTCCCACTGACCTTAAAGAATATTCATTATATATTTCACTATATCAAAAATACGTTTGCGTAATTTAATTTTATGAATTTAATCCTGCATGCACACGTGCTACTCGTCTACAGACATGTTTCAATAATCCTATTTATATCTCTTTCATCTACTAACGCTAAGGAAGCAAGTGCAATAAACGATTAAAATTTTATATCAGGAAGCAATTAACGATTAACATTCACGTAAATGGCATAGAAGCGTTACCTTTTTTAGATTTAAAGAAAGAAGCAACGCTAGCTGGACCCGATTTTATTAGGAAAAAATAGTACGATAATCATTCGATTAAATTTCTAGCTGAAAAATAAAGCTATTTTATGGATATTTGGCAGTATTCTTCCTAATTTTGATCTTCCATTGCTTATTTCTCTCAATCCGTAGAGTAGCATGTTAAATTTTTGTTTAAACTTTCTTAGCAATTAAACAATTCCTTGAAATATGAAGCAATATTTTCACTCTAGGTTGTTTAAATATGCACCAATGGTTTTCGTACCAAATCATAGTACACTTAACATTTACCTTGTTTACACTATACATTAAACCAATCATACATCATGTAAAGAAAGACTTACCCTGTTTCTAGAAATTTTTTTTTTCAATACGCTTCTCAGAAACAACTATTACATAAGTTATATTTATTTTAAAGAAGAACATCTCTATATTTATATATATATATACTTTCCCTGGAAATTCACTCCTGTAAGAAAACACAACCAGCAACCGCCTGCTTCTTCTACTGATTTCAGTTGCTTCTTTACCAGAGAGTGACGTAAGACTGACATATAAGGATTTCAAGTAAACATTTGTCTAGACTTCAGGAGCTGTTCGCCAACATAACATTTGAGACAACGCTGATTCACCTCTCACTGCTGTCTATCGAAATAACAAGAGAATGAATGGCGAATGGTACATGAAATTTAAATGACGAGGCCTTATTCATTTTTTAAATGCCATTTTGGGTTTCTTTTAAGATATACATTCATTGATGATCTGATTTGATTAGAGATCTTGTACTTCAAGTGTCACTTAAACATGAAATACTTATTATCTCTGGGGCTTGATCCGAGGCTGAAGTTTACGCATTACTTTGTAAATGTCTCTCATATGTCAATGTTACTTTCTTCTCATAGCATCCATTGAAGTAAGATGTCATTTTCGCTGAAGTCATTTAAATTTTATTTGGTTAGAAATTCAAGTTCTTTCTTCGTAATAGCGAATCAAAAATCCGAATGGGTCTGAAATCAATTTAATATACTAGGATACGTTGTGTCGTGTCACTTCACGATTACTGTGTTTTAAAATAAGTCTTCACAACTTTCGTACTCACACAGTAATTTACACTGATGTAAAACAGAAATACTTACAATACTCTTGAATTGTTTTCTACGGTAAAAGTAATCGAAATTTTAAGTTGACAAAGATGACTTTATGTTTTAAAAATAACACAGCATGATACACAAAACTTTTTTTTTAATTGGTGGGTTGAATCAGATAATGCAAATATCTACAAAATGGGATTTATTAAATTTTGGTATATTCTTTTTTCGCTCTTTTGTATAATAAAATATGCTTCAAAGTTACTTAAAAATGAGAAAAAACTATATTACTTTTCTTTTATTGAAAAAAACAAACAGATAGGACTGCTATATGTTTTGACTTTTCCTTTATACTTAAGTAGATTTCGCAAAACATTGATTAATTCTTCATAAACAGATTAGCAGTAATTACTTTGAAAATTATCTTTTCTATAAAATTTTTGTTTGATTGTTATTTTTTGTGCTAAAATCGAAATGAAAAAAATTGCAAATAATGAGCGGAAATACATAATTTGAATAACAAAAGATCACAAAATTTGTCCCTCACACAATACGTTTAGGTTCTTGAGGTTTCAAACAATTTTGATGCTTTTTGAGATTATTAAATACGAGGCGTGTCCGGAAAGTAAGTATCGTTTTGAAAAAAAAAAAGTACTAAAACAGTTTTGTTCCAGCAAAATTTATTTTTACATGAAAGAGCACACCTTAAACTATTTTTCGACATAGTTTCCACCAATGTTCAAACACTTGTTAGAGCGAGTGACCAACTTGTTCAAACCTTTCTCAACGAAACATCCCGCGTCCGGGTGGCCTTCTGTTGTGACTGATGTGTTGGTTAGGAAATGCGTGAGAATAGACGGTGCAGAATGACAATGCTTTCAGATGAGTTTCCTCAAGTTTCAAGAACTGTTTTGCATGAGATTGTTACCGACCGCTTAGGTTATCGCAAATTGTGTTCCCGCTGGGTTCCGAAAAGGCTCACAAACGTCCACAAAACCAGACGATTTGGCAATGCTTTAACATTCCTTACCCGTTACAGTAACGAAAGAGAGAACTTTTTAAACCAAATCGTGACTGCTGACGAAACGTTGGTTCACCATGTCACTCCACGTTATGGTTGTCCTTACTGGCAGGATGTTTCTTTGAGGAAGGTTTGGACAAGTTGGTCACCCGCTATGACAAGTGTTTGAACATTGGTGGAAACTATGTCGAAAAATAGTTTAAGGTGTACTCTTTCATGTAAAAATAAATTTGGCTTGAACAAAACTCTTTTAGTATTTTTTTTTCAAAACGATACTTACTTTCCGGACACGCCTCGTATTTAAGATCAACAATGAAGCTGTTGTGGGGAATGTCCTTTAATGATTACCGTGAATTATTGCATAATTATTTATATTGCTATAAATTTCTTAATATGTTAAAGTTATGATCCTGGTAATATTATAGGTTTCTAAATAAAATTTACTTATTTGTTGACATTTCGCAAGAATTTCAAACAAATCGCTGTTGAAATACACTTTTGTCTTCAAATGTGTTATATGGAATGATGTGATATATATGGAGATATGATATATGAAGAAAATAGAATGAGCTACAATTAGTACACTACTACTTTCATTAAACATCGCTATCTAAATTATATTTTTTAAAAATCGCTCTGCTTCAAACTTACTTTTTTAAATTATTGTTCAGAATAACTTAATAACGTCTGTTTTTATCAGCTATTGGAAATTTTCACGAAGCTACACAGCAAAAAATGGAAGTATTTATTCAAAACTTTTCGGTGTCCCGGAGCTACCACAAATTTTTGTGCTAAATTAGCACAACAAACGGTGTTGATTTCGGTGATTCAACACAATTAATGTGTTATCAATGCTAATTCAACACAATGGAGAGTGTCATACTGGCACTGTCAGTGTTCAGTCACCGAATTTACACATCAACAGTGTTGATTTAACACAAAATGCAGGGATCGCCCTGGGGCATCGAAAAGTGTTCAACTAAGAGTTATATTTTGCTGGACATGTTGCCTGACATTTTTCAGGAATGTTTCTATTTTTTTTTTTTCAGAGAATATTGAAACAGAAAAGGCCATTATATGGGACATCTACAGATAAACAGAAATCAGACCCCTCAAGTTGGGTTTGGTTGTGTACTTGGTCGGAAACGATGTGGGGTACACGAGGTGGGAAATATTTTATCCATATCGAAATACCATACTGGTCCTTATTGGCTAATAACCTTGTGGTACTGGGATCGACGCTTGGACGCATTAATCAAAACACACTTTCACTAAACGAACATATGAAGCAGGAGGCCCAAGACAGAGTGGAAGAAATCCTTCATGTTCTACGATATTTAGCATTAATTTTTAATTATTATTATCGTCCAAATCGAGCTCTTAGGTTACTAAGTACGGTACCTACTAATTAAAGTTGGATCTGAACCACCGTGTTCAACAGAACATCCATCGGGAATCGAATCTAGTTCCGTTCGCACCGAAAGCGAATGTTACCAACTTTGCCAAGCAGGGTTCCTTTCAGCATAAACATTTTTAATTTTAAAATATATTTCATTAAGACATAAAACTATAAAGTTAGTTACTTCATCTGTTGGAATTAAAATCGAACTATATGAGTTAAGGAGAAATAAATGCAGAAAGTAGTTCTAGCCCAGTTTGATGTTTGGTTGTACATAACAAAACACGAAATATCAATATATCCATTTACAAGTAAATTTGTTTTAATTATAAATCCTTTGGAATTATGTTTTTTGTTAGTGGATTGTGTTAAGAGCTTTTGTTGAAAATGAAAGACACACACTAGCTAAGTAGATGACTCGGGTGGTAGCATAGCAGTGAACTCTGTATTTTTTAAAATATCTTTTATTTTTATTTTCTTTCTTTCTTTCTTTCTTTTTTTTTTTTTTTTACATTTTGCCTAGGAAACTATTACCTGATCTATGAAAGTTCCAGTGCTATTTTGACAAGTTAATTTAATAAAAAAATAACCTTAAATGGTTAAAAATAACCTTAAATTAACCTTAAGTAATTTAAATTCGAATGCAAACAAACCAGTAAAGAACACTCTTCAGTTTAGCTCGATTTTGACGAATTTTATCAGTACTTTTCGGATTTATTTCTACTGTTTGTTTGGTTTCTTCATTTCACCCCTGACTGTGTCCTTTGCATTTATGAAACTTAGATCTAAAAACACTGTTTTCGGTGGAACTCGCAAATCAGCATGAAACCTTCACAGTGCATTGAAGATGTGTTCAAATGAGCACCCCTGTATACTACGTTTGGAATTTAACGTAACGTGAATTACAGAGCGGAATTTTGTCCTCAACGCCTGCAACTTAGGCAACCCTTCATACATATGGATGGAAGGTATGTGAAAGGATGCGCTGCAGTTAATCTGTATTTTAAATTTTTAATCTAAGATATAGATTATCTTCAGCGCAACCTTTCATATGAAAATAAACGGGAAACAGATACATTCCATGTATATGTATGAAGTGTTGCCTAGGCCGCAGGCGTTGGGAACAAAATTTCGCAAATTTTGAAGTCCTGTAACTCATGTTCCGCTAAATTTCGGAACGTAGTACTACAGAAGTGTTCATTTGAACTCATCATCAATGTACTGTGAAAGTTTCGTGCTGATTTGCGACTTCCACTGGAGACAGATTTCTTGTTAGTTAATAATATCTGCGGGATAGTACTTCTCCACAGATATTAAGAAGCATAAATATTCTAAACATTGAGCAAGGCAAAAGGAACGGCTAAACATTGAACACATGGTGAAGGAGTTTGCAAACAAAAGTTTCAATGTTTGCAAATAAATGTTGTGAATTTATTCGTTACTTATTTCTTGAATCTTTGGCTATTGACGTTAGGGTCTCACAATTATGACTCGCACCTGAACCCCGATATATATGTTACGACACTGCTTTTAGCGCTTATTTGCCTATCTATTTTCAAAGTTTTTAGTGCCAAAAAACCGGGCTTTATTAACGGAAATAAATCATCATTAACATAATAATTTTTCATTTGTAATTTTCACTTTCAAAGAAGATTAATCCATTTGTTAACCGTTGTCATTGTTTTAACAGGATGCTTTTAGTAAACATTTTCTCTCTTTTATTCATATAGCAAAAGAAAGCAATAGATAATACTAGCTGCTTTTGTCCCTACATTCGGGACTAAGACGGAATACAAAATATCAAAATTTTTATTACTACTTTTTCTTGTTTATTACTATATTTGCCATTACAAAACCTACTGCTTCTTTTTCTACTATTATTGCAACTCCTACAATTACCCGTTAATTTAGAGGCAGAAGGTTTACAGTTTTGAAATGCACGTTCGTTTTCTGTGCGCCTGTTTACGGGTTTAAATCCCGTGGCAGGTCCCATCCTTACTGTTAGAAGTTCGTTCGATTAGATCGTTTATGATAATTCAATCTGAGGATTTTTGGGAATTCCAGTTAACAAATTGGAAGGCAGTTGAAACTTGGGTGAATCCTAGCCTGAGCCAAAGTTTCTTAAAGACCATAAATAAATTTAATTGGAAGAGTTGTTAATTGGGATCCGAAGTATCCAGAAATCTATGTTTTGCTAAAGACACCATCTTGGAAAATGAAGGTCAATTTTTCAGTTTTAGAAAGAAGAAGCTCTGAACCATCACAGATGAAAAATTAAGTGACAGAAAAGGTTGCTAGACGATGCATATGAAACCTATTTTTCCTAGGATAAAAAAGTTAAGTAGCTATTAATTAGTATGTCTTGTCTAAAGGTTCTGGATTTCTCATCCCTTAAGATGAAGTATAATATTCTTTACTGTTTTGCTCATTTAAAGCGAAACTTCTTTCATTTTCATTAACAATGGCTTATTATAACCCTTAATTGTATGGTATGCTTTTGCATAATCTATTAAAGTGCCTTCTCCTTCGTCCTTGAGGATGTTGTCTGATATTGTATTCGTCCTGAGCCTTACATGCCTAACTGTCATAAATTTAATTAACTAACTCTATGGCTTATGGAACTCGCAAGTTCATCGCCGCAGAGACAAACGCTCGCCACTGGATTCTATCCTGGGCAATATCAAACCAGTTTTCATCACGAACATCTACTTCTAGAAGATCTCTTCTAATATTGTCCTCCAAACGACGTCTTGGTCCTCCCAATGGTCTCCTTCCATTCGACCATCCAACCAGGATAGAATATAATCTTCGTTTTTTCCCCATCCGAGCTGCAGGGCCTGCCCACCCTAGTCGTCGCCATTTCATTATTTTTACATCTGGTGAATCGTATAGTCCGTGGAGTTCTTCATTATGCAGTCCCCTACACTTTCGCCATCTCGTCTCGTTTCGGACCGTATATCATTCTCAAAAACTTATTTTCAAACTCACCTAATTTATGTTTATCTGCTAGGGTCGTACTACAACTTTCGCAACCGTAAATATTACCGACAGAGTAACCGTTCTGTATATTTTCAATTTGAATTTCCTTGATATTAATCGCGATCTTAGAAGTTTTCGGACTGAATAGAAACATGCGTTCCCCGATACTAATCGACTTTTTATTTCTTCCGTGACCTCATTTTTGCTTGTTACGTATGCTCCCAAGTATTTAAATTTGTATACTTTCTCTATGACCTCATCCCTAATTCTTATGTTTTATTTCCTTCATTCCCCGTGTTTCGGCTTGTTATCATGTATTTTGTTTTATCTATATTTACCTCTAGACTTATCTCATCGCACGCTTCTTCTAAGACATTGAAATGTATCTATATCGTCCCCTATTAAATCTGCATCATCCGCGTATACGAACAGTTGATTGAAACCATTCAATGATAGTCCCTTTTTGTCCCCTTTAATTTTTAAAATCGCATGTTCTAACGCAAAGTTAAACAGTAGTGGTGGTGACAAGGCATCGCCTTGTTTCAGTCCGTTGCGAATCTTGAAACTATCTGACATATTGTTACCTATCCGTACTCTGCTTAAGGGGTCGTTGAGACACATCTTCACTAGTTGAACCAAATTTTTCGGAATTCCAAATCGTATCAGGATACTTTATAACTTTTCCCTTTTGATAGAATCACATGCTTTCTTAAAATCATTGAATAGCTGGTGAACCGTCCCATTGTAGATATTCCCATTTATTTTCTAAGATTTGTCTCAAGGCAAAAATCTGGTCCAATGTGGATATATTTCTTTTAAATCCACATTGATTATGTCCAATTATTTCATCTGCGTATACACTTAGGCGTGTTAACAGAATATTACTTAATACCTTATAACAGGTTGGAAGTAACGAGATTATTAGTCCGATTTATCACCTTTCTTGCAAATCGGAACTATTATTGAGGTTTTCCATTCCTTTGGGAGCTCCTCCTTGCTCCATGTAGCACTTATCAATTTATGTAGTTCCTTGATTAGTGCCGTTCCTCCTGCTTTAATTAATTCGGATGGAATATTGTCTATTCCTGATGATTTGAAAATTTTCAATTTCTTTACGGACATTTCGATCTCAATCTCGCTAGGTTCGGGAATCCACGGTTCTGCGGTATGGATTTCAAATTCCTCTGTTTGTTCCCCGTTGTGTACATTAAGAAGTTTGTCGAAATAACTTTTCCACACATCGACAATTTTAGTCGGATCCGCCTGAAGATCTCAACGTTCATTTCTAATCATTGCTAACCTCGGCTGGTAACCTTTTCTTAACGATTTTACCCCTTTATATAGATCTTGTATGCTATTTGTGTTCCCGTTTTCTTCAATCTCCTGAATCTTCTGCGTCAGATATTCTCCCTTTTTGTTTCTGAACCCGAGTCTGGCGTTTTGTATCGCGTTACTGTAGTGGTTGATGTTTGCTTCGCTTTTATTACTTAGCCATCGTTGTCTTGCTTGTTTTCGTATTTTATGAAGCTTAAGGCATTCTTCATCATACCAAGGTTTGTTTTTCTGTTGTTTCTCCTCACCTACACGTTAATTCGCTTGCGCTCTTAATTGTTTTACGAATTGCCTCCCACATCTTACTTACATCAAGTTCATTATTAATATCATCATTATTATTATTACACGAGTCGGCTAGGATTTTGAATATATTTAAGAGTTCGAGTTGGTAATCTGCTTTTATGCTCAGATTATTTAATCGTTTATCTTCGAATTTCAGTTGTTTTGACCCCGTACTTTCTCCGTTCGCGATGCATGACTTTTCCCTTACTTTTGTGATCACTTATTGATGGTCAGTGTCATCTTCCGCTCCTCTGTATGACCTAACATCCATTATGTTGGATAAGATAAGATAAAATTAATTGTATGGGCGGTAACAGCACTATGGCTTACGCCCGTCCCGATCATTATGTTGGAGTGTCATCGTCTATCTATTAATACGTGATCGATCTGGTTGAGAGTTTTGCTGTTCGGAGATACCCATGTGTATTTGTGTATGTCTTTGTGTTCAAAGTACGTGCTCTTTACCAGTAAGTTTTTCGAAATCGCGAAAGTTATCAGTCTTTCTCCATTGTTATTGGTCTTTTCGTGAAGGCTGTATTTGCCAATAGTAGGTATATATTTTCTTCCCTCCCTACCTTTACATTGAAGCCACTCAACACAATTTTCGAATTATACTTCGGCATTCGGTCAAACAGCCTTTCTAGCTCATCGTAGAATATATCTTTGTCGTTATCTGTAGCCACCTCGGTCGGAGCATAGACGTTTAATAAAACCGTGTTGGCCCATCGAGTACGTATCGTAACGTACGATAGTCTCTCGTTTACGAACTCTATATTCTGAACCGCCTGAAGGATACTGTTCTTAATGAGGAATCCTGTTCCGAAATCGTGAGACTGTTCCCCCGTAGTAGAAAGTGTACTTGCCCTGTGGGATGCTATCTTGACCCTCCCACCGAACTTCTTGTATCGCTAATATGTCTAGCTCGTACTTCTCGGTCTCGCGTACCGCCATCTGAAGAGCGCCCATCTGGTATAATGTTCGTACGTTCCACGTTCGATAAGGTCTTTCTTAATCCTGTTCTTGGAGCCCCCTGAAGCAGTCCCCGCCCGGAGATTCGAATGAGGGACTAGTTTAGCTCCGGAATATTTTACCCCAGGAGAATCCATGAACCATCTGTTACTATTAATTGGCATGTTTTAGCGGTGTAGAGTTGTCAGCTCTACGACCTCGCAGTAAAGGTAGACATTCAAGATGTCGTCCTCTGTCCATCTCTCAGCCTTGCCGATGTCATTCATTTTCTGTGTCAGAGTGGTAATAGTGATGCTGCTTCCCCTCACCATGATATTTTTGTTCGGAGTTATCTTCCCGTAGCCTTTGTAGATCCCTCTACTAAATAAAATTCACAATTCTGGTATTGTAATAAATAGGGAAAAGTGATGGATACTACATGAAACACATTTCTTACTGTAAAAGCATCAGATTCTGTACCGTGATAAAGAGGAGTTTGATAACAAATAGGTAACCAATAAAACATTTGACATTTATAAATTATTTTGTTTGAACATTTTAAACAACTACAGTAAGCTCAAGCGGTTTTCACGAGGTGGTGGGAGAGTATAAATGTATTGTCTTCAGAATGATTTTTTATTAATGTCCTAAACCAGATGACATATTCTTGTAAATAACATTCATCACGTGTAGTAGAAATTCTCTATTTTCGATTACACTCGAACTAAATAATTAAATATTGCTTTATGCAATGTTTAGGAATGTGAAACTCATTAAATTGTAAAAGACAAAATCTGTTAGTAGATTTAACTCTTGTCAATCAAGCGCAGGTAGAGCTTTCCTTTCACGTGAATATTCTCGAAGAATTTCTTCTGTAGAAAAACAACAGAAAGAAATACACTAACTTGAATAAATCGCATTATGCAGATATTTGCATAATTAGAGTCAATCAAAAATTTGAAACTTTTCTTGTGTATCATATTATGCATTTTAAATTATCATGCTCACCATTGCGAACATTCATTCGCACTTACCGACCGGCCGTAGAGCGTTAGTTTCACCTTCGGGACGTCCAGGATTCGCTACCAACGGCCGACCATCCTGACTAAGGTTCTTTCAAGAATTTCCATCACTCATAGCAGATAAATACCTAGATTGTACTAAATAACTACGGACCTGGGCGATACTTTCTCCTATCTTTTCCTCCTTTACGACACATTTGCAATACAGTGCTTGTAATATTTGACAGCGAGTTGTTGATAATAAACGTATCGTAAACTCTATTCTATGCTTTACTGGCTGTAATGATGGTACGGATTCAATCTGATTTTGCATTGATAAATTATGTCATCGGTTGGTATGGTTGGATATTCATCCTCCATCCTCCAGTTCACACCAATCTTCGAATATTGTACAAACAGAAAATATTGTATATTTTTTCTTGAGTCTAGCAGAGTGATTTTATTATATGTTATTAAATTCATCAGATTTAAGTACAAGTGAAGGATCATCACGTCCTATGGTGACTTATATTTACTTATTGTACCACTGTTTTCACTTACTTGCGTATACATACCTTAATAATTGCCGGCCGGGTGGTCTGCGGCGGTCGACCAATGGCTCGAAGGTCCCCGGTTCGCGTCCCGACTGGAGCATGGGTATGGATTTTAATAATTAAGGGGCGAATCGTGACGGGCCGAAGTCCAAAATTCCTAGACTGGCAAAGTTTCATACTTTAATAATTATTCGGCGGTAATTATATAAATTGTTCAACGAAATCTTGACCATCAAACCATTGATGTACCTGTACGCACCTAGATATATACCATACGACAATAACTGACAGAGTTAAGAACACAAGTTTGCGTGATGGTGGGAGCTAATTTGAATGTTAAAGGGATTTATACAAAGATCTCAGGGTGACACCCTTCCTAATATTGTTTACTAAGGGTACGAAAGTGAAAAAAATATATTTCATGCGGACGCGAATGCACGGTCCAGTTAAGCTTATAAATGTTGAAGCTTTATTGAAATAAGTCTTGGTGAAATCTGCATGATAATTGACCTTGTAATTTGGATAATGAACTAATTCTCTGAGGCGTAATTGTAGAAAATACAGGTTAAGAAATCGAAGATTAACATTAAGTAGGTTGCGATCGCAGTTTTGACGAAGAGGGTAAGGTTGGTCCTTATGTATCGTGAGTGAGGTTACCTATGGTGCAATGGATTCTTACAATAAGCATCTCAAAATAAATTATTTGGGAAGTTGATGAATTAGGGAGTTTAATTTTTTTTAAAAAAAATAGTCTTGATTCAACATTGAACAATATGCATTTTACTTACTTACTGTTTGGTTTACGGAATTCGCAAGTTCATCACTGCAGTAACAAACGTTAGTCATAGGATCCTATGCTGGGCAAGATCAAGTCAGTTTTCATCACGAATATGTATTTCTCAAAGGTACCTTATAATATTGTCTTCCCAACGTAGTGTCGGTCTTCCCAACAGTCTCTTTCCCTCCGGCTTTCCAACCAAAATGAAATATAATCTTTGTTTTCCCCCCATCCGAGCTACATGGCCTACCCAGTACCCACCTTTGTCGTCGCGATTTTATTTTTACATCGGTATAATGCATATGAAATTTTCAAGACAGAAAGAAGAGGTGAAATATACTGATTCAATTTATGTTGTTGTTTTTTTTTTTTCTTAAAAGAAGCCCAAACTAAATACATGTAAACTTAATTCTTGAATAGGAGCGTTTCAAATTCACTCAGAAATCCACTTTGTTATCACAATTATATTCTGAAAGTCACTTTATCCTAGTTTCTATTCCAAAATTGGTTATCTGATTTTTTAAAGATTAAATTATTTTAAAAAGCTATGTAGTTAAAAATGCTTGAATATCATTCTTCTTATCAGCCTTAAAATAAAAATTTATCAAATTAAAAAAGTCAAGTCAAATTATTAGACTCAGTTCCGAAAATTCTAAAATGACTTGTTCATATCTAACAAGGATGTAACACGCCGATTGTGACAAAATTGCACAGACATAGAGAACATCGAAAAAGAAGCGACACGTATTTTTTTATATCGGCCAACAACCGCATTGAAAGGGTCAAATAGGGGCATAAACATGGGGTCAAAATGAGATTGTGT